>JAQZBX010086967.1:0-12927 GCA_029593785.1 Cabassous unicinctus
GGGGCTGGGTGCAGCGTGGATGGAAGGGTGCTAAATCAATGCTAGAGACCCCAAGCTGATGCCTGGGGAGGGCAGAGGCTGCAGGGATGGGAGAGACGTTCTGGGCCTTGCCGGTGGCTGCTGAGGGAGAGGGAGGGAGGGGTACAGAAGGGGAAGATGAGGCACTCAGGGTGGACGTAGGCATTTGAGGTGTCTGTGGATCGGAGAGGTGAGGAGTCTGGGGGACCAAGAGAATCCTGGATAGGAGTCTGAAAGCAAAGGTGGGGTACTCCCTGCCCACGGGCAAGAAGGGAGCAGAGATGGCGAGGAAATGGAGGAGCAGTCCCAGAGGTAGGTGGCAGGCCTTGTGGGGCTCAGAAAAAGCAGCTCTTCAAGAAGGTGGGTGTACTGGGGTGAGTCAAGAAGAGAAATGGCAACTTCCATTTGTGGGGATTGTACTAAGCCTGAATCATCTCATCTGCTCTCACCAAGGCCCTGTGAGATGGATACCAGGCTGTTCCCTGCATTTGCCAATACGGAGGATTAGAGATCCAAGGACCTTGCCGAGGGCACGCACAGACATGGCAGGGTGGAGGCTTGACCTCCCAGCTAAGCCCTGCCGCTCTTTCTCCATCTCCTGAGATAGCCAGTGACCTTGAAGGAGTCGGTGGGGAGCGGTGGGAATAGGGTTGAGTGGGAGGATGCAGAGGAAAAAAAGAAGGGGGGGTGCAGACGAGACAGGCCCTCGGGCAGAAGCGGGGCTGGAAGGCTGTTTGTAACCCCTGCAGGGAGACTTGAGAGGAAGTCACAGTCTTGGGTCCTCTGGTGGCCCCTGGAGACACTGCCCACGCCCCCCAAACATGACTGCTCCAGGCAAACCCGATCGTGGCTCCCATCCCTGCTTATTCCCTGACATGTGCCCTCCTGGCTCCCAAAGGTGAGCTGGGGAGGCACTGGCCAAACGGGGCCCATTCACCCAGCATATCTGCCCAAAGCAGACCCAGGACTGCCCTGTCTGGAGGACCCCCTGCCTCGTGGTCCCTGCGATGACCCTGGAATGGGTGTCTTGCTCCCTGCCTGCCCAGCACCCAGCTTCCACTTCCCCTCAGGGACCAGCTCCGCCATCTTTTATCACATGATTCTGGGGTCAGTCGTGGGGTCCCACTGCTGGCCTGTGATTGGTCCACCACCAGCAGGTGACTCTAGACAGGGCCCATCAGGATCCTTTCCTGGGTAATTCTTTCCCTTGGATGAGGTGCTTCAAAGATGTGCCTACAGAGCTGCTGTTTGCCCTGGTTAGACAGACAGCTGTGGGAGAAGGAGGCTGACACACCTGCAGAGAGGCTGAGCAGTGAGGTGAGGGCAGAGTGGAAAGCGTGTATGTGTGTGTGAGAGAGAGAAAGGGAGAGCACATCAGGAGGAAGCAAGGGCATCAGCCCTGGAACAGGCCCCTCCAGTTCCCCCTGGCTTGTCATACCAGCCAATATGTCCCTCTATTGCTCAAACGAATTGAGCTGGGTTTGTCATTTGCAGCCATTGCTCTGATCCCCTTCAGTGCTCTGACACCATGGCACAGGGGGCTGGGAGGCTGAAATGGGAGGGCCAGGTCATTGGAGAAGACCTAGATGAATGGAGAGAGAAAGTCACCAGGCATGCGGAGTAGGTGGTTCTCAGGCCCAGGACCACAGCAGGGAGGGAAGGGACCACCAGGGTGAGAAGGTAGCAACAATAGAAGGTCAAGGGCAGAGGTGAGGAGCCCCAGCATTTTGAGGTTGGCATCCTGTGCCACCTCTACTTGAAAGGCATACTTTAAAAATTATGACACCACCTCTGCAACCCTCTTGCAAATTAATCAACCCTGAATCCCATCAAGCTTCTAAACCCAACTACCAAGCTGCAGAAAGAGGAAGAGCAGAGAAACACCTCCCCTGTCCCCTGAGGATACAATCTGCAAAATACAGACTTCTGGAAACTCCCCAGGTCAAAGGACTGGGTTTCTTCAGCAACAACAACAAAAATGCAAAGGAAAAAAGGTGAGGGGATTGAGAGGGGTTATAGATTAAAAGATATTTAAGAGACAAATTTGCCAGCTGCAATATTTGGATCTTATTTGGACTTGATTTGAACAAAATGCAAAGAGAATTTTTATGAGCTCATCAGAACCTTTTTTTTTTTTTTAGGAGGCCCTGGGGATTGAACCCAGGACCTCGAACATGGGAAAGCAGGTGCTCAGCCACTGAGCTATACCCGCTCCCCATCACAGACTTTTGAGTACGAACTGGATATTTGATTAAATCAAGGAATTGTTAATTTTCTTAGGTGTCATAATGGTATTATGAGGATGCTTTTTTATTTTTTGAATCCTGACATTTATGGACCAAAGGAGGGGGTGTCTAGGAGGCAGGGAAACTGCGTGGGGTACAGGTGATGCAAAATGGGCCCCAAGTTGATAACAGTTGGAGCTGTGTGATGGGATGGGTACATCGTGGTCTGCTCTACTGTTCATTCATCAGTATTCATTCTACTGTAGTGTATGTGTGAACTTTTCCCTTGTAAAAATTAAATGAATAAATGCTAGCAGGTTGGCTCCAGCTGAGTCTCCCAGGAGGTGCAGAGACAGATGGCAGGGGAAGGGCCCTGGGGAAATAAAACTGTTACCTTTCAGATAAGATAAATTTTCCATCTTTGAGGCTGGGCAGCTTCTTCAGGGGGTTAATCTCGATGTATTCCTTGCTGTGGTGGTGACCTGAGAGGGGCAGGGAAGGTCTGAGGCTGCTAGGAGCCCAGAGAAAAGAGAACTAGACCTTCGAGAGGCAGAAATGCCATCCTCTCCATTTTGTCACAAAAGAGAAACTAAGGCCCAGAGGGATGCCTTGGCTTGCTCCATGTCAGAGTGCAAGTCAGTGGCAGAGTAGTAACTGGGACTCCTGCTCCCCAGTCTGCCTTCACCCCAGTTTTGGGTCCCCCATGGTGCCCTGACCATGGTACCAGGACAACCCTTTGGCTCAAAGAGTCTCTGGCCCTGCAGCCACAGCCTGTGAAACAACTGCAGCTCTAGGACCAGGGTCCCACCTCCACTCCCATCACCCCTCACTCCATCTACCCCTCTAAGGGGAGCAGGGAAGCTGCAGCTGGCAGCACAGGCAGCATGCCCTTGGAAAGTCCAGAAGGGAATCTCCCAGCACAACGCTGGTGATCTGAACAGAGAACCCAATTTGGGGGCAGGAGTTTTAAGTCCTTGGCTAGCTGCCTCCAGTTGGAAGCATTTACATGGGTACCACTCATGCCTCATTCATTTCCAGAGCTCCCACATTTCCTTCTCTATGTTCTAGAGGGAGCTGCCACTTTCAGTTGAGCTTTTAAAGCCTCCTCTGTGCTTGGTACTTACATAGCATCTGTGTAACCCTGAGCAGGCTGAACACTGAGGAGGAAGGGTGTGCATGAAGCAGTAGCTGGAACACCATATGTGGGACAACTACACACTTCTGTGACATTTGCCAAGCTATCTGGCAGATACTGCAGATAATAGGATGCTGGATACCCCAGGAGAAGATGAGGACACTAGGTGGGAGCCTGGGACTCAGCAGTTCTTCCTTCCAGTCTACTCTCTAAGATCCTGTTCGTCCCAGCAGGGCCAGAATAAGCAGGGCTGGGTGAAGGTAGGCTAGACAGACGAATCTCTGCATACAACCTACAAATGTCTTGGGATCATTTTCCTCCCCTGTGGACCTTCAGGGAGGATGCAGGTCTCCTGGGCCTCTGTTCCCACTTCTCAGAAATGCCCCTACCAGTGTGGCCTGCCTCTACCCAGAACCAGGCCTGCTGAGCCGCAGTCAGGTCTGACCTTTCAGCAGATCCACAAACTGGAAGTCGAAGGGGATGCTGTTTTTCCTGGCAAAGATGTAGACAGCGCGGCAGGGGGCCGAAAGCAGGTCCAGGTAGAGCTCGAGGCCCAAGCTGATCTGTGGGCTGCTCTCACCAATTGACATGGCCAGCTGGGAACCTAAATCCAGCTTTGAAGCCCTGGCCCTGTCCCCTCCAGCCAGTGATTTGTTCTCTCTGACCCGTTCCCAGGACTCCCGTGTTCCGGAACTTTTTGTTTCATTTGGTGTTGTCATGAGGCCAAGAAGCCTGGCATTCTCACCACAGCAAGGATTCTGAGGGGCCCCAGGAATAGGCCGGGAGGGGCCCCTGGCAGGGGAAGGCTGAGAGCCAGGGAGGGGGCCTGTGACCCTGCCCTTCCCCACCCCATGGCTCATGTGTGTGTCTGCACCTGGGACGCTGCCTCGAAGACACCCTGTTTGGGAAGGGCTCACGCATGCAAATTCCCAGGGCCAGGCCTGCACCAGGGACTATGGCTAAAGAGACTTCGCAGGGTCCACAATGAAGATGGGTGGTAAGAACTAACCCAGGAGGGTTCCAGAAGTAGGAGCAGGGTATCCACCGGTCAATCTAGCCTGAACTGTAGCTAGAAAAGGATCAGGAGAAAGAGAACCTGGAGTCTTGGGAGTTGCCGGAAGCACTTAAGATGATGCCACAGGGGATGAGGGGGCAGCCAGCCAGTGGTACCATGCAGAGGTGCCCAGAAGCTTCCCAGGCTGGGTCAGGCCCTACAGGGGTCACTAGGCTGTGTCCCGGAATGCAGTACCTGGTGGCTGTGGAAAGTGCCAGCGAACCAACAAGGGGCCTAGGTGCTGTTCCCTGCTTGCTTTGTAAGCTGGAGACTTCCAGTCCTTCTAGGTCTCAGCTCAGAGACAGCCCCCTCCCCCGCCCCCGACTTTCCAGGAGCAGAGTGAGGCTGGAGACAAGGCAAGGGGCCCCAGCATGTTTATTACAGGCAGCAGAGTGCTGGGCAAGTAGGCCGGGCCCTCAGCGGAGCCGCTCTCGCAGTCGCTGCACCAACTTCTGGACCAGCTGGGGGTCCTGCTGGGTCTCAGAGGGATCCCGTGGCTGAAGCACAAGCTTGTGGGCCTCCTGGACAAGCTCGTGGCCCAGGGCGGCCTCCACGCGGGCCCTCCAGGCTGTAAGGCAGGGTCGGTCTTGGAAGACGTCACAGCCGACAGCAGTGGGCTGTGGAGACAGGACAGCTGGGAGTGGACTCTGCCCCCCCCCCTCCCAGAGTCCCTTCACCCTCCAGAGAGGTGGGAGAGCCTCACCTGCATGAGCTCCGTGAATGCCATCAAGTCTGCCAGGGAGATCTGCTCGGCTGCCAGGAAAGGCCTGACGGCCAAGACCTCCTGTTCCAGGTGCTGTATGCCGGGGGTCAACTTCCCCAGCAGCCGCTCCAGCAGGGCAGCATCCACAGGCTGCCCCGAGAAGTGGGGCAGGAGAGACTAGGCCAGGGGGAGAGGGGACAGCTTATCCTCTGTCCCTCCAAGCCTCCACTCCACTCTTCCCCAGCCATCATCATTGAGTGATGCTCCCTGGGGCTGTGTTCAGAAGGATTCTGAGGCCTCATTCGGGCTCGGGGAGAGAGTGCTACAATGGATTAGTGATGTCTGCCCAGGGCAGAGGGAGGGTCCCAACATGTGTGTCACTGGTGCCTTCCTGCTTCGGTGCCTTCCCTGCTGAGACTGCATGACAGGGCCAAAGAGGTTTGCCTCACCTTGCACAGGTAGACGTTGTTGGCAGCCAGCTGGATGGCAACATGCTGCCATGCCAGGTACTCATCCACACGGGCACAGACCTGCAGGTCCCGGGGGTACCAGTGATCTGGCGCCTGGTACTTGCGGTTCAGGTATAAAAGGATGGCCACACTGTGGGCGATGGCAGGGGGAGGGGGGAGGTTCAGAGCTTTTCCCTCCTCCCACCCCACCAGGACTGGCAGAAGCTCCATTGCTCACTCCCAGGATGATTTGACTCAACTTCTCTCCTAGTCCATCCCCAGAGAAGCCCTGACCCCACATCCCTTGCCAGAGTCCGCACCCTACTCAGCCCCAAACTGCTCCATGGGCTCATGGCTTCAATGTCTTCCATTTCTCATCTCTACTTCTCTCTAGACCCCCAGCATTTTAACCACTCCTCCCAGCTCCTACCCAAGCCCGCCCTCTGCCTCCAGGCCGGGCCAAGGGTCTCCCCATCCCCTGTGTATTTTTCCCCAGGGTCTGGGGGAGGGCAGTGTGCAGAGCCCCCTTTCTGGAGTCAACCCTCCCGCCCCGGGTTTTGGGTACTTGGTGCCCCTTTTCCACCCTCAAGCAAGCCCTCACCCATTTTAGAGGAGAAACCAAAGGAGCTCTGTGACCTAGGTCTGACATGGGGTCTGCCTAGCTCCAAGAAGCTGAATGAGCAAGGGATGGGACATTTGGGGAGGGGCTAACCTCAAGCCTCTTCCCCACCCGGGCAGCCCCAGCCAGCTCAGCCTGCAGCCCCCAAGCAGGCCCCCCAGCTCCAGCTCCCAGCCTTGCAGGCCTGGGGCAAGGAGGCAGGAGCCGCAGGCAGTTTGGAAAGTTCCTTCAAGCCTTTCTCCCTTCCTCTTCCAACTTCTCCCCCCTCCCCAACCGGTTCTGAGCCCGGAGGGCCAACGGGAGCACCAGTACCTCTCGGCCAGCAGGAAGTCACCATCCCTGAGGGCAGGTACCTTCACCAGGGGGTTCACCTTCCGGAACTCGGGCTTCAGGTGCTCGCCTGGGTGGAGGGGTTGAGAGGAAGGGAGGCTCAGCCACAGGGTTCCCCTGCCACCCCCTCCCTGCACCAGCCTGGCCACCTGGCTCACCCCGCGCCAGCACCACCGGCCGCAGCTCAAAGGGGATGCGGTTCTTCTTTGCGAAAATGTAGACCGCGCGGCAGGCGGGCGAGTACAAGTCCAAGAACAGCTCGAGTCCCATCGCGGCGGCGCCTCTGCCAGGCTGCTGCACCCTTCCGGCTCTCCAGCCGTCTTCCGCCCTAAGCCTGACCTGGGGAGGGTTGCTCAACCTCGCGCTCCCCCCACCCCATCCCGACGCCCGCCTCCTTCCCCCAACGCCGCGACTGGTTGGGCGCCCCGAAAGGCGCCGCGACTGGTTGGGCGCCCCGGAAAGGCGCCGCGACTGGTTGGGCGCCCCGCAAAGGCGCCGCCCCTCCTGGCCCCCGCGGGGGAGGCTGGGCACAGCTGCGCCCCGGTAGGGCTTGGTCACCGGGGGTCCTGAGGTCCCCAGTGTCTTACCCGCCCCCCCGGGCTGCACCCACTCCCGCTCTGGCCGAACCCCTGAGCTCCCTCCCCCGCGGCGTGGGCAGCTGCTTTCAAAATCCTCCAAGTCAGAGCGACCTGCTGGGGTGTCCCGGGCGCGGGAGGGCACGGCTGGCGGGAACAGCACTGGGGTCTTTAAGGCTTTCTGTGCCTGCTCTCTCGCTGCGCCTGTCACACACACACCTTCACACGTTCTTACACATGCTCATACATTCACGTGCTCACACGTGAATGCACACATTCACTCACCCATGCGTACACACACACACAAGCCCCCAGCCCAGGCGGCCTTTTCCTATCTCCCAGCCAGACATCTGGCAGAAGCCCCCTCCGGGTGCAGCCAATCTGCAGCTCTCCACTTTATTCCCACTCAGCTGGGACTCCTCCCTCTTTCTCACCCCACCTGATTGCCCCTCCCCTCCAGGTGCTGTCCCCTCTACCTCGGCATCTCTCCAGGTCCCCCACTCCCAGGCCATGTGGTTTAGGAAGGGTGGACCCCACTCTGGTTCCAGGGACAGCACCCAGCCAGGCCTGTAGCCCTTGGTCACTGTGACTGGCTCAGGCAAGGGCAGTGTGACCCAAAACCGGCCACTGGTAATGAGTTCCCAGGAAGCAGGGGCCAGGGAATGGGGGACAATGAGGGGCCTCGGGAGCCATCAGCCTGCAGAAGGAACACTACCGGCATGGACCCAGGGAGAGGGAGGCTCAGGGCTGGGCAGCCCCTGGAGCTGGAGATAGCCCAGAGACTGCCGTGCTGGAGGCCAGGTGGGGAGTGAGTAGGGCCACTGCCTTCCCAGGCCCTGCCGTCCCCATCCGGACCTGCCATCTTGGATCCCAGGCCATAGTCGGAGGGGAAGGGGAAGAGTGAAAGAGAGAGATGGGGCTGCCCTAGGTGTCTGCCATTTCACAGATTCCCCTTCATCCCCCTCCTGCACCCAGCTCTCCCCGCACCCCAATCCACTGTCCAGCAGTCAGTCCCAGTCCCTCCCTTCACATACCTGGACAGCACCCATGCTGGGAGCTTAGTGACCTGCCCTGCCTCACTGCCCCCGTCACCTCCAAGCTTCCCACTTTCTCCACAGCCTGGACTGCTGGAGATTCCCTCCCACACCCATCTTCCTGAATCCAGGTGTTCACTCAGACGCTTCCCTCTGCCAACAGCACCTATCTAGAATTCCAGGTCACTTCTACCTTGTCTTCTCTGCCCCCTCCTCTGCCGGGGCCACCTGGGGATGCTGCTGGCCCTCTTAGGTAGGTGCATAGCATGTTTAGTTCAGCTCCGTTCACCTGCCAGTTGTCTACACCGCACTGGGGGGCGTGGGGGGGGAGAGGCTGTTTAACTTGTTATTGTTAATTCTCTTGGTTTTACTGGAGCCCCTGTTGAGGTTACAAGACAAAACGGTCCAATTGTGAACAACAAAAAAGCAGGTGTAGTTCAAGAAGCCAGCCCAGGCCCAGGTTGCCACTGCCCATCCCCAATCCTCAGGGGGTGAAGATAAAAATCCAGGTGAGCCCAGGACAGAAAGCCAGGGTGCCCCAGTGCCTCCGCCACACACACACTCCAAGTAGGACCATTCTCTGAAAGGTAGACAATGGCCAGATGGAGACCGAATGGGGAGCCACACTACAAGGGCCCCCAGGACAGGACAGATTTGGAGATTATCGGGGTACTCCAGGCTGGAAGTGACACACGATGGGCACGGGGTGGGGGTGTGTCCAAGGCTCAGAGAACTCTGGGCAGGGACTGGCAGAGGCTAAGGAGCCCATTTTTGTCTGTAGTGACATCTAGTGCCCTATTCAAGAATTGCAGCCACATCAGCCACAATCCCAGAGTGGCTCCGTGGGGGAGGCTGATGCTCAAGGGGCCCCTCTGGGAAGTGGGGGTGGGGGGTGGGCAAGCACTCATCCCATAAGAAAACAACTAAATGTCTGTATTGAAAATATAAGTGTTGGGGAGTGGAACTGGGAGAAACTGGGAAATGGTACGTCCTTTGACAATTCTTCGTAAGACAAGGAGTGCTGGAGAAGGGGGTCAGAAGGAGCATAGATGGGGGCAGGGGTGGGAAGAATGCCTAGAGTTGAGGCCACAGGACCCCAGCCTGGCACAGTCCCCCAGAGGCTCAGAACTCAGAGAAGCCCATGGCAGTGGAGACTGGGTGGGGGAGACATCCCCTAGTCTAAGGACACACTCCCCGTGAGGACAGCAGCGCCCCAGATGCATTCATTCACGTCCCAGGACCTTCCTTCTGCCATGCCTGAGTATCCCTTACAAAGAAAGTAAGCATGCCCCAGGAAAGGAGACGCAGATGGCTCCCCAACATTTGAAAAGCACCCAGGTGAGCTCCTAAAAAGTAAATCCCGGGAAGCAGATGTGGCTCAAGCGATTGGGCTCCCAACTACCATGTGGGAGGTCCTGGGTTTGTTTCCTGGGGTCTCCTGGTAGAAGTGAGCTGGCCTGTGTGGAGAGCTGGCACAACAAAAAGAGACAATGAGAGACACAACAAAGCAGGGAGCTGGTGTGGCTTAAGCGTTGAGTGCCTCTCTCCCACGTCAGAGGTCCCAGGATCGGTTCCCAGTGCCTCCTAAAAAGACAAGAAGAGAAGACAGACAGAGAGCACACAGCGAATGGACACATTGAACAAGACAGCGAGCACAAAAACAACAAGAGGGGGGAATAAATAAATAAATCTTTGAAAAAAAAAAAGTAAATCCCCACAGAAATGACTCTAAGATTCTACTCTGCCCCCATCACCTTGCCAAGGTCAAAGCTTATCAGCATGGTGTGAGGTGCATGTGTATGTGTATGAGGGGTGGCGGTGTCAGATATTGCTGCTGGGGTGTCAGTTAGTACAACCCTCACACAGAGCAATATAGAACTATCTCAAAATGAGACGTGGGATCCCAATTGTAGGAGTGTCCCAGAGCAACAGGTGGCCAACATAGCATCGCTTGTCATCAGAGATTGCCAGGTCCATCAGCAGGAACTGGTTACCTAATTCTGGCCCATCCACACAATAACTGCTATGCACGGAAGGGACGGACGATCTGAGGGTCTCAGTGAGGTAGCACACCTGATGTGCTGAGAGCAGGACCTGTATGTAGGAAAATGATACCTGACTTAGATGTTGTATTAGTCAGCCAATGGGGTGCTGATGCAAAGTACCAGAAATCTGTTGGCTTTTATAAAGGGTATTTATTTGGGGTAAAAGCTTATAGTTACAAGGCCCCAAGAGTCCAACTCAAGGTACCATAAGAGGTACTTCCTCACTCAGTCTTTTGCCACATGTTGAAGCAAGATGGCAGGCAATGTCTGTGACGGTTCAGCCTTCCTCTCTCTCTTAAGGCTCCATGGGCCCAGATCCTTCCGATCTCATCTGTAGGCTGGAGGGCTCATTTCTTTCCAGGCTCGGCTGCTCTGGTCTCTTCACAAGGTCAGCTGTAAACTATCAGGGAAATGGCTCATCTCTCTCGGGGACCCCAGGATCAAGTTCTCTCCTCTGCTGTGTCTATGGAGCTCTCTCTATTTTCTCGTGTAAATTCTTCTCTGTGTATCTTCTTCTGTGTGAGAGTCTGCTTTATCAGCCCACCACGGGGGCAGGGACTCAACCCTGCACGCCCTAATGACGTGGTTGAATCAAAGCCCTAATCTTGATTTAATCAAGTAAACGTAAAGCCTTTGAATTTAAATCAAAGGGCATCATGCCCAAAGGAACAGACCAGTTTACAAACATAATCAATATCTCTTTTTGGAATTCATAAAAAATATCAAACTGCCACAGATGTTCTCCTCCTTCAAAAGCAGAAAGTGTTCTCTCATGAAATGACCACATGCCAAAATACTTCCCAATGACTAGCGTCACCTTGATGGGACCCCCAGGGTCTCCCCTTGTCCATCAGGTCCACATCTTGGTGCAACAAGATATCATTGATATTTTCTTATCCAATGACAATGGCAAATCTTGAGAAAGAGACATGATTTCATGAAGATAATGAGAATGATGTTTCTGACAGTCTGGGAGCACCGGCCAACCCGCTGATTAAACAACTTGCCAGGAGAGGAGTGTATTAGTCAGCCAACGGGGTGCTGATGCAAAGTACCAGAAATCTGTTGGTTTTTATAAAGGGTATTTATTTGGGGTAGAAACTTATAGTTACCAGGCCATAAAGCGTAAGTTATTTCCCTCACCAAAGTCTACAGCCACGTGTTGGAGCAAGATGGCTGCCGACGTCTGGGTTCAGGCTTCCTGGGTTCCTCTCTTCCCAGGGCTTGCCTCTCTCTGGGCTCAGCTGCTGTGTTATCTCCACAAGGCCAGCTGTAGACTATTAGGCGAACAGCTTGTTTCTTTTTCTGGGCCTTTTCTCTTTCCTCACGGCCAAGCTCCTCTATGTGCTTATTTCCCAGGGCTCCAGCTCAAGATTCCAGCATCAAAAACTCCAACTCTGTCCTTTGCCATGTCTCTTATCCGAGAGTCCCCACCCACCAAGGGGCGGGGAGTCAGCACCCTACTGACATGACCCAAAGTCCTAATCATAATTTAATCAAGTAAAAGTAAAACCTCTGAATCCAATAGACTCTAATATGCCCAGAGGAAAAGACCAGTTTACAAACATAATCCAGTATTTCTTTTTGGAATTCACTGATAATCAAACTGCTACAAGGAGCTTGATAATCAAATGCCTTCGCCCATACCTGGGGTTGCCAAAGAGTAGAACAAACGTGATCCAGGTGCCTGAAGAGCCCAGAGCAGGGGCTGGGGACCCGTTGGGGGTAGCTGTAGGCCAAGGTGAAGTCGCCATCCTTCAGGGAAGACCCACTTCCCACTTTGTCACTTGGGCAAAATCCAGGGGATAAGGACATAGGAGGCCAGATGGGACCAGGACCAGGAGTGTGCCTTCCCTCTGCCTCTGCCCATGCAAATGACCTCAGCTGTCCATCACTGTCCTGGTAAGGGTGGGACCTGCCCAAGGTCCACAGAGAGGACGCAGGGTGTGTTGTGTTGGAGTTTCCCACACTGCTCAAGCAAATGCCATGCAGTGGGCTGGCTTAAACAATGGGAATTTATTTGCTTATGGTTTTGAGGCTAAAAGAAAGTCCTAATCAAGGCATCATCAAGGTGATGCTTTCTTCTCAAAGACTGTGGTGACCTGGGGCTGGCTGCCAGCCATCCTTGACTGCACTGTCACATGATAAGGCACATGGTGGTGTCTCCTGGTTTTTCCCTTCTATTCTGGGTTCCAGCAATGTCTAGCCTCTTCCTTCCTGTGGCTTTCTCTCTGTCTGAATTGCATTCTTTTTATAAAGGACTCCAGTAATAGGATTAAGAGCTATACTGCTTGAGATGGGCTACACCTTAACTGAAGTAATCTCATCCAAAGGTCCTACTGATGGATGTAGGATGACTGAATATCTGAAAGTAACTTGTTTCTCTCCCTGTTGCTAGTATACAAAGGAAAGAATTATATGTAAATTAGAAGTTAATGATGGGAAGCGGGTGTGGCTCAGTGGATAGAGCACTCAGTGGATAGAGCACTCAGTGGATAGAGCACTCAGTGGATAGGCCTCCTTGTGAGGGCACGCCGGCCTGGGCGGTGCGGTGGGCTGGTGCAGCAACCTCATGGCAGGAAGCGGGTGTGGTGCAATGGATAGAGCACCCATTTACCATATGAGAGGCCCCGGGTTCTCTTCCCAGCGCCTCCTTGTGAGGGCAGGCCGGCTCGCGCGGCGCCGTGGGCTGATGCAGCAAGACCTCACAGCAGGGGGGAGATGAGCAGACACAGAGAAG
>JAQZBX010086968.1:0-12931 GCA_029593785.1 Cabassous unicinctus
TCTGGCGGATTGAACCCAGGTCCCTCCATATGGGAGACAGATGCCCAATCATTTGAGCCACATCCATCCCCTTCACCTTCATTTTGAAGGACACTTTTGCAAGATACAGAATTCTTGGCTGGCAGATTTTCTCTTTCAGTACCTTAAATACATCATACCACTTTCTTCTCCCCTCCATGATTTCTGATGAGAGGTCCACAACTAATCTTATTGAGTTTTCCTTGTATGTGATGCTTTGTTTTTCTCTTGCTGCTTTCAGAATTCTCTTTATCTCTGATATTTGTCATTCTAAATAGTATGAGTCTTGATTTAAGTGTATTCAGATTTATTCTGTTTGGGGTGTGTTTTCCTTCTTGGTTACTGATTTATGTCCTTCATAATTGTTGGAAAGTTTTCAATCATTATTTCCTCAAATATTCTTTCTACACCTTTTCCATTTTCTTCTCCTTCTGGGACACCAATAATGTGAATATTTGTGCATTTTGCATTGTCATTCAATACCCTGAGACTCTGTTTCATTTTTTCCATTCTCCTTTATTTCTGTTCTCCTGTCTTTTTCCAGTTCAGATACTCTGTCTTCAAAATCACTAAATCTGTCTTCAAGTAATTCAAATCTGTTCTTATGTGCCTCTAATGTATATTTAAACTCATTAACTCTGTCTTCATTCCCATAAGGTCTGTTACTTTTCTTTGCAGGCTTTCAAGTTGTTCTTTATACTCTCCCAGTGTTTTTTAATATCCTTTATTTCTTTAGTCATAATTTATTTAAATTATTTGAAGTGATTTAGGAAAATTGCATGATAATCACTGATTATTTATATTAAATAGTATATTTCTTCAGGATATTTCATTTGTTCTTTTGACTGGGCTATATGTTCCTGTTCCCTAGCATGGCTTGTAATTTTTTACTGATGTCTAAACATCTAAATATGTTGATGAATTTATTCTGATGACCAATTTTTCTCTCTTGCCTATTTTTTTTTCAAAGCTCTTAGATATTTAGATATTTGGTTCAACCTATTCTTAAGTCTTTAAAATTTCCCAGCTTAAGTTATAAAAATCAGGCCAAGGACTCACTAGTGGAGTGCCGGTTTTCTCCCAGTTATAGGAAATAGAGAACACCCAGAACAGTTTTTGTCCATGCAATTTCCAGATCAGCCAGTAGATGCCACATGTCAGCCCACCTTCCCACAGAGGTGTTTCAGCTTTGGCTTTCCTGTGTTCCTGTGTTGAATTTCCAGATAAGAAATTCAAAGCGAGCTTTGCTGGCCGAATTCACTGAAGAAAAGCACCTGGACTTCCTCCTACCTTTTCCCCTGAAACAGCTGACAGGGTGGAAGGTATCTGTTCCCCTCTCTGTCAGCTGCAGTGAGTCAGGGGTTTTACCACAGCTTAATATCTTAGGGTGGTGGAAGGGAGCCTTCCCCAGCCACCATGGGCCTTGGTAACTCACGTTTGTTGTTTTGGCTTCTTTGTCTCTCTGTAACTCACCCTACTGGGAGTTGTGTAGCACTGCCCTGATCTTCTGACCCCCAAAGCAGGTCCCTCAGACAGCTTTGGGCTTTTCTCTCTTGTTTTTGTGAGAGCATTCAGCACTACTACTCCATCACCATCTTCCTACAATCCCTCAATGATGTTGTCTTTGAGGATAAGAAAAGGAACATGAGCTAAGAAATACAGACAGCCAACAGAAACTGCAAAAGGCATAGAAAGGTATTCCCCCCTAGACCTCCAGAAGTAAAGCAGCTGGTGACACTTTGAGTTTAGCTTAGAGAGACTTCTGATCTAGGAACCTCTAGGGTAATAAATTTATGTTGCTTTAAAATGAGTACGTTTCTGATATTTTGTTACAGCAGCATTAGGAAACTAATATATATGTTTACATACACACAAATATGTATACTTTGTTCAATGACATATATTAAACTTTTAAATGTCTTTGTCTCTTTTAAGCTTAGATTTCAAATCAAAGACCTTGCACAAGGAGAAAATTTTTTAATGAACAGGTGAGCTCCCACTGCAATGAACTAAGAGTAAATAGATGTTAGGTCTTTAAAGACATGACCAGAGATGGTAAAATTTCAGGAATCTAGCTAGCAGATCATGATAGAAACAATTAAGTCCAGAAAATAAACGGGAACATTGAAAATTACTTTATTTTAATTGGGGAATGAATGAATGAATGAATGAATGAATGAAATCAGACTTTGAAAGCAGAAAAGATGAAAAACTAAAATCTGTTCCTTTGATTTAGATGGGAAAATCCACTGAAATGATTTTACGTTACTCTTTAAAAATAAAACCAATAATCAAACACAAACACCATTTGTGATTAATAGAAATGAAAATAATTAAAAAGCATTTTACTCCAAGGAAAGTTGTATAATAAAATATTTGATTTCTCCTCTCTTAAAATGCATCTAAAAGCTGTACAATTTAAATAACATTTAAATCAATGTTCTCATTATTAATATAAAAAATCGACATGATATATATATTTCAGTTTGATAAAAATTACTTTTTTCTTGATCAATCAAATTATCATTATTCTTGGAAAAGATATTTTAATGAAACAAATTAATTATGTGGAAAGATTCAATATTGTTGTGGAGTACAATAAGTCTGGAGCAAGTTCTGTATGATTCTTCATCTTCACCAACATACAACTTCTTAAAGAAGGAATGCCTGATATATTTCATGATAACAAGCCATTGTCTTGCTTTGTGGATCAAGCTTTGTTTCTGATAACATTTAGCCTTTTCATATTTTTACAATGGCTGAACACCTCGTTAAGTCTATAAATTATAGCCACCCACTCCCTATTCATCTATGTGGCATTCTGCAAATTTAGTTAAATTTTGCAGGTATGATTTACCTTACAGAGTATCTATATTTTTGTTCGTATTTAAGATTTAGAGAGGAAACACCTTAATTTAAAGATTGTAAAAATTCTAAAATCTCTTACTAGTACAACCAAGAGATCATAAAATCACTTTGCCAAATCTTTTGAGTAATGTCCTTTTGTAATGGCTTGGTCATAGAGCAGAAGCTCTGAAATATACTATGAAGGGAACTGTACAAAACTGCTTAGAGGAAGATTTAAACTATATTTTCCAGGTTTATTTTATTTTTAACTTAAATTTAATTTACATATTTTACTGTTGTAATATTTAATTGAAAGATATATATAAGGGAAAAGTACACAAATAATAAGTGTAGCTATATCTAAATTATCAGGAAGTTAACATGCCCATGTAACCATTACCTGGAACAAAAAGCCATACATCATCTTTTGTCTAGATGTCTATTTATGCTCCTTTATATCAGTACTTCTGACATGATAGATAAATTGTGCTTGCTTTTAAATTTTACATAAATGGAACCATACAATAAGCCATCTCTTGTTACTGAAAACTTTAGCTACATATTTTATAATAATTACTATTTTGTGTATTTATAATTCATTTATTTGAATTGATGTATAGCAATGTTTTTTTACCTGACTTTTTTTAATAATTAATTTTTTTATTTTTTTAAAGAAGCTTTAGATTACATAAAGGCTACATAAAAAATATAAGGGATTCCCATATGCCCTATTCCTTCCCCCTCCCACACTTTCCTACATTAACAACATCCTTCATTAGTGTGGTACATTTGTTACAATTGATGAATCCATATTGAAGAATTGTTACTAACCATGGACTACACTTTACATTATAATTCACACTCTGTCCTCTACAATTTTGTAAGTTATGACAAAATATACAATGGCCTGTATACATCACTGCAATGTCATGCAGGACAAATCCAATTTCCCAAAAATGCCCCCATATTACACCTATTCTTCCCTCTCCCATCCCTCAGAACCTCTGGTGGCCACTGCTTTTATATCAATGAGAAGAGTTTTTCCATTGCTAGAATAATAATAAGTCTATATTAGAATTACTCTGTGGAATATTTAACAATATTGGAACATATTCTTTGTTTTAACAACTGCAAAGGAAGTCCTACTATCATCTAGTTGATAAAGACATCTTACAATGATCCTGGGAGCCCCACAACAAGAAAAGTATTTAGTGCAAAATAACAAAAGTGCCACAGAGAAATGCCACTGTATATTAATTCATTCTATGAATTACACCACAGCTTATTTATCCATTAAAATTCTGTAAGATATTTGGATTGATATACTTTTGGGCTATTCTGAATAATGTAGCTTTGGACATTGTTTTCCTATGTTTTGGGTATTTAGGAGTAGAATAAAGCTAGAAATCAATTACAAACAGCTTACTAAAAAAAAAAAAACAATTTACTTGGAAATTAAGCAATACAATTCTACATAACTTTCAGGTAAAATAATAAATTACAAATATGCATAAGTTGTGTTTACATCTTCAATATTTTTGTGAAATCATTAAAATTGCCAAAAATTGAAAGTTATCTGGAAACAATTTTTAAAAGATATTTCAGTACTGAGATAAAAAGGTGATGATTTAGAAGTTTCAATACTCATAATAATCCTAGATTACATAGCATCTTTAAAATTACCTGTGGAGGATAAATTATTTTAAGGCATGTGAAATCCTTATTACAAATCATACTGAACATTGATTTTATCTAGTGTCACCATATATTTTCTGATTCTATGTTCTTCATACAGATTGTTTAATTTATATTTACCTTAATTTTAGGAATGTAATATAATTAATTTTAAAAGTTTTGTCTTTTAACTATCTTTGATGTTTTTGGTATACTTCTTCAGTGGGCCATAGTATACCTCTCTGAATATGTACATAAATAAGAATCTTACTAAAACTAAAATATTGTGGGAAACACAGTAATGTTCCTATCTTGATTATGTTGCTTCAGTATCTTCCTTTCCAAGCCATTATCAAATGGTTTCTTTCAAAAAAAAAACACCACATACAAACTTTGCTTTATATTGTAAAAAGCAATATATTTATTATTTGTACTTACTGTACTTAAAATCTAAAAAGATTTATTTTAATTTTAGTCATATTTTATTTGATTTTTAAGCATTTCTACCTCTAGTCTACATATTTTCATCTTTGAACTAATCGGTGTTGCTTAAGACAGTCTCTACCTTCAGAAGACATTTAATAAATGTTGAGTAAATGAAATATTCTAAACAGTTCTCTTTTCATATAATTTTAAAACATATATTGTTGCATTATTATGACATTTAGTGCAAGAGTCCAATGTTTCCAAGATGTTGAGTCATTACATGATTTTTTACTTCTCTTTGGGAGCTCCTTTGTCAGTTTGTTTTCCTTGAATCTAAGTCAATAATAGAAATCTGGTAGGCATGTGTTTTTGAAATTCTATGTAATATGACAATTAAGATGACATAACCATCCTATGGGAAGTTTCAAGTGTCTGTCACACTAAAGCTGAGACATTTTTATAAACCTAATGGTGCTAACAGCTGGCAAAATAGCCATCATAGAAAAAGCAAATTTCAGCATCTGTGATACAAACTATAAACCATTAGATTACTCATTTTTAGCAAAATTTGGCAGATGTAACTGAGTGAAGAAACTGTAGCCGAATTTCTGACAACTACAAACAAAATATTTACATTTTGAGAATTTCATCAATATTTATAACATTCTAAATATTATGTAACACTTATTTGACTTTGAATTAGTAATGCTTTTAAGTTTTCTACTTGTTTTAGCAAGTCTTTTAAAATATACACAAGTATTGTTTTCTAAATAAGATTGGCTAATTCTGATATAACCAATTTGAAATGGTAGCTCTGTTTAAAATAATGTGCTATTTATTCCAGTTTAAGTTTTCTGGTAAACGTTCCTTTCTCAGTAATACTATCATTTATATCTGCTATCTGCAAGCTTTATCTGTAAAGGGATATCCAGTAAACATGTTAGTCTTTATGGGACATACAGTCTCTGTCACAAATATTCAACTCTCACTGTATTGTGGATTAAGACATAGACAATATAAAAACAAATTAGAAGGCCGTGTTTCAATAGCATTTATTTATAAAAACAAATGGTGGGCCAGATTTGGCCCATGAACTCTAGTTTGAAACCACAAATGGACATCATGCCATATGTTATACTGATATACAACCAGTAGTTAAGTTTCAGGAATTGCTTATAAACTTTCTTTTAGATACATGCAATACTAAGGATATTTCCATTACCTAAGTATTTAATTTTTAGGCAAAATACTTTACAAATGGTATAATGTTGAAATGATTAATTCCAAGAGAATATAACAGGACTAAAATATAACAATACTAAAACAAACTAAGGGAAGTTCTTGATTTGAAACAGATGTATTTCTTCTATATAATTTATAATTGTTTGAAATAGGCAAATATGAAACAAGAGGAAACATTACATTCTTTTTTCTTGAAATACGAAACCAAAAGAAAGTAATTTAACCATCATCCTATGTAAGGCATTCATCTGTAACAAATTGATTATTACATTTAGTAAGATGATGTATGTCTCACCAAACTCTCAAGCATAAAATCATCAATTTAGTTTATAATTAAAGGAGGTATTTAACATTTTTTCAGTTAGTTTTTCAAAATTAACACAGAGAGTGACTTAATGTTTGATGAAATGTTTTTGAAAATTTCTTGCCTGCTTCTTAAAAGTGTTTACCTTATTCTGACAGGAATTTTCAGTTCATAAGACCCTTTTAAATGCAAAGCTCCATAAAACCACTATTATGATTCGCATATGTTCTCTGTTGTTTCTCATAATGACATTGTAAATTGAAGTAAACTTTTATTTGATAAGATGACCACAAGAGGCATTCTAAACTTATTTATTCAACTTTTAAAAATCTAAAGTCAAGATGTACCTTTAAAAATATACTATAATTGGGAGACTAACTTTTTCAGAAAAGATGGACTAGATGCATTTTTCTATTCCTTTCAAAAGGAACAGCTAAACCACCTTGCATATAATATATAAAGCTAGCATGAAATGAGTGGGAAAGATGGAGAGAAGGCAGACAAGCTAGCCCCCTCAGTGAATGGAAAATGATATGGTGGTGAGTTTCCTGAGTTTTGCTTTTGTCTCAGATAGTCCACACTGGGTATGGAGAAGCTGGCAATCCAGAAATACTGCCAGGTTCAGTCAGAAAATGTCCAAGAAAGGTTTCTCTCTCTAACCAAAGGACCAAAACCCAAGGACCAAGACAGAAAACTTTTAGACATCAGCTATTCTACTACAAACGAACAACATTGAAGGAAGACAGAGCATCACCCCCACCTCATCAGCAAAGGTTAAGTGAGTTAACCTCAACAGATGATAATGAGTTGCTTCAACCTTCTAACAGGGAAGGTCAAGTGGGAATCCGAGGCTCAATTTTGGGTGATAATAAGGCCCAGCTGCATGGTAGTGCCAGTGGAGAAAAAAGGAGGAGCTTGGAATAATATTTTCCACCCAGCATTAAAGAAATTTTCCTCCCATTCTGAACTAGGATGGTGTAGCAGTTTGGTGTTATTTATGAATTCCAAAAATAGATATTGGATTATGTTTATAAGCTGGTCTGTTCTTCTGGGTGTATTATATTGGATTGTATTCAGATGCTTCACTTTTACTTAATTAAATAATTTATAAGGCTTTGATTGGGCCACATCAGAGAAAATGACATGGCAGAAGAGAAAGTCAAAGTTTTGAGCTAGAGCCCCTGGAAGTAAACACTCAGGAGAAGAACACAGTGTAGCAGATACATGAGGAAAGAGAGAAGGCTCCAATAACCTGACAGAGGCTCTGGGAAGAGAGGAGCCATTTGCCTGATAGTTTACAGCTGACCTTGTGGAGAGAGCAGAGCAAATGAGCCCAGAGAGAAATGAGCCTTGGGAGAGAGATGAGACTTATCCCAGCCTACAGCTGACTAATACAGAATTTGGTACCAGAGAGTGATGTCATGCTTTTGCAATTAAGAAAATTCTGGAATGGTTTTATAAATGGGTAAGGGGTATTTTTTGGAGGAATTGTGAGATGCTTGGTAGAAAAGACCTACAGTGCTTTGAAGAGACTGTTGATAGGGATATGGATGCTAAAGAGACTTTAAATGGGGCCTTAGAAGTAAATGGAGAACCTATTATTGGAAACTGGAGGAAAGGCAATCCATGTTTTAAAGTTGCAGAGAACTTAGCAATATTAATTCCTAGTGTTTTATGGAAGGAAGAATTTGAAAACGGTGAACCTGGGCATTTAGTTGATGAACTTTCCAAAGTAAGCTCAGAGAATGTAGCTTGGCTTCTCCTTGCAGCTTATAATAAAATGCTAGATGAGAGAGATAAGCAGAGGACTGAACTGTTGGGTACAAAGAAACCAGAAACTGATTCTGGAAATTCCAAGCCTCTGGAAATCAAGTCCCCAGATGATAGGGCCCTATTTGAGGACTTAACTAAACTTGGAACATGCAAATCAGGATTTAAAAATAAGAAAGACTTGTGGAAAGTCTTACTGTGATGGCTTGGACCCCTCCTTCCTGCATGCTAAAACAACAAACTTTTTGAGAAAGCTGAATGACAAAATCACTGTCAGCCTGGAATAAAAGGGACATGGAAGGGAGAGATTGAATGGGAAGCAACTTTAAGAGGAAAACCCTGGAAACTGAGATATGGAATTAAGACGTGTCTTCGGGCAAGGAGAGGAACCCCACCCAAGTGTACAGAGAGGGTGAGTTTGCCCCAGCAGTTGAAGAAGGTGAACGTTCCTGCCTGATGTTCAGGGAGAGTTTTACTGCTCCAGGGTACAGAAAGAGTGGAGCACATTCCCCAAGGATTAGAGAGCTTAAGGTTGATGCCTGTCCCCCATGGGTTAGGGATGGCCAGGTCACCAACTCATTGCTCTGAGAGGGTTGGGCCTGTATGCCAGACTTTATGGAGGATGTTGCCTTCACCTCACTGTACTAGGGGGGTTAAGATTCTAACCCAAAGATTGGGTAAAGTGTGGCAATCACCCCAACACTCTTGGAGGGTGAAGTCTGGAGCTTGGTCACCACCCAGATGCTTGATGAGGGTGGAACCAAGAAAATGGCATTGGGCAAGCCTGTGGAAAGGGTGGATCCTCATGAGGCCCCAGAGAGAATAAACTATCATCTTGAAAATGGTTCTCAGAAATTATCACTGAGTGGAGTTTGCCCTGAAGGTTTACTGAACTGTAGAGAACACAAGACTCATGTTTCCTCCCAATTTTTCCTTATGATAATGAAAATATTTATCCTTTGTCTGTCCATTTGTGTATTGGAAGAAGATACATGTTTTTGTAAGTTTCAGAGGTCTACAGCCAGATGGGACTTTGCCCCTAGACAAACTATTTCTTTAAACTGATTGTGATATGATTTTGTACTTTGCATTGAACTGATTTAAGGTTTTTAAAAAATATTTTAATGTCTTTTTGGTATTCAGAGAATGAAGTGTAACAGTCTGGTATTATTTATGAATTACAAAAGTCAAAGTTTTGAGCTAGAGACCCTGGAAGCAAACATACATGAGAAAAACACAGAGAAGCAGATATGTGAGGAAAGAGAAGGCTCCATTAGACAAGGCAAAGGCCCTGGGAAGAGAGAAGCCATTTGCCTGATAGTTTACAGCTGGCCTTGTAGAGCGAGCAGAGCAGCTGAGCCCAGAGAGAAATGAGCCTTGGGAGAGAGTTGAGACTTTTCTCAGCATACAGGGGACTAATACAGATGGTGTCAGAAGCTTAGTGGAAAATAAGGATTTTTTGTAATAATTAATTTTTTTTATGTTTAAAGAAGTTTTAGATTGCATAAATGTTACATAAAAAAATGTAAATAAGGGATTCCCATATGCCCCACTCCCTACCCCTCCCACACTTTCCCACATTAACAACATCCTTCATTAGTGTGGTACATTTGTTATAATTGATGAACATATATTGAAGCATTGCTACTAACCATGGGCTACAGTTTACATTATAGTTTACACTTTTTCCTGCATAATTTTATAAGTTATGACCTTTCAGTGGTAATGAAGTAACATCCTGCAGAACCAGTGGAGACCATGTGGAGAATAGAAATGTAGTGTGTAGTGCCCCATACTTCCAAGCCAAGATGGTATCAGTGGAGGCCCAGTGTGTAGGAAAAATTCTCATCCCAACCAAACAATAATGCGGACCCCTCCCTTCTGGGATGTCAACAAAAGCTGAGTGGAGATACTGAATTTCCACCTGTACCTAGCAGGCAGTAAAAAGATAGAGCTCCCCTTCTCCTACTTAAATGATGTCACAAAAGACCTCTGTCATCACATAATAGCCAAAATGTACAGGTTTCAATTAGGTAATTACATATCATAGTATAAACGAGGAATATATCAATTTTAATGAGAAAAGACAATCATCAGACACCAACACTGTGATGATATAGCTGTTAGAATTATCTGGAAAGGATTTTAAAGCAACCATTATAAAAGTTTCAACAGGCAATTATGAACAAATGAAAACTAAAAAGTCTCCACAAAAACACAGAAGATATAAAGAAGAACCATATGTAAATTTTAGAACTGGAGAATAAAATAAGCAGCAAACAAACAGGCAAACAAACTACGATCACCACCACCAACAAAGAAAATTACTACTAAATGGATGGGCTCAATAGCAGAAGAGCAATGAAAGAGAATAGAATCAGTCAACATGCAGATAGAACAATAAAGATTACAAATCCAAACAATAGAAATTACCAATCTGAACAATAGATGGAACATCAACAGAAAAAACTGGACACAGCCTTAAGATCTTGTGCTACATAACCAAAAGATCAGCATTCATGTCATTGGAGTCTCAAGGAGATGAGAAAGAGTAGGGCTGAAAAAGTATTTAAAGAAAAAATGGCTTAAAAGTAGCAAAATAAATTCAAAACTAGTAACATGAAGACAACAATAAAGAGCACCAATCAATGAAATTGAAAACAGGAAACCCATAGAGTAAAAGGAAAAAGCAAAAAGCTTGTTCTTTGAAAAGATTAATAAAACTGGCAAGCCTCTAAGAAAACTCTCAAAGATAAAAGAGAGAAGACACACATTATCAATATCAGGAATAATAACAGTGGGTTTATTAACAGATCCTCCAGATATGAAAAGGATAAGAGAGTAATGCAGTGGGCAATTCTACACATATAAATTTGGAAGAATTTGGTTAAAATGTATCAATTCTTTGAAAATTAGAGCCCACCACATCTCACTCAATATGAAAAATATAATTTTAATAGCCTTGTAACTATTAAGAAAAATATCCCCCTAAAAAGAAATCTGCATGTTCAAAGGTCTTTGTTGAATATTTTAAGAGAATTAACATCTATTGTAAGTGGTAGGAAAGTGAAGCGAATTTATAAACAAAATTGATTTTATACACATATATATAGATACATGTATATAAACATATTTTAGAATATAAAATAATTTGCAAAAAAAATAAAATTAAAATAATTTGCAGATATATTCAAAACCTAATGTTAAAAAACACCAAAAATAAAATGGCTGCAAAATTTCCTGTGCATTCATTTACAATTTAAGAGGAGGTAAAATATTCTCAACTGAAAAATATGTTTGAACACTTAAAATACAGACTTTTTATTTATTAAAGAAAAAATATCATGGCAACAACTAAAATAACCAAGATTTACAAAAATATTTGCAATATAAAGACAAATGTGTTATAAGAAAAAGACAAAACCCCTAATGCTAAAATAGGCAGGCATATGGAAATGCAAGTTATATAACAGCAAATTCAAATGACTTGCATGCAGATGAAAAGATGCTAAAATTCAGTTAGTCAGGGAAATGCAAGTTAAACTAACAATGCAATATCACATTACCCGTATCAGACTGACAAAATTAAAATGAGTGATAACATCTATTGTCAGAAGAAATGCAGGCAAAATGTACTCTTTTACATTCTTGGTGGAGATGTGAATTCTTTTAAAAAATCTTAGAAAGACATCTGGCAATGGCTACAAAAATTAAAAATACATATACGCTTTGTTCCAATAATTCCATTCCTGGGAATGTATCCCTCAGAGAAAAAAATGCAATTTTATATGTGAATAGAAGTTCATATACTCTGCAAGGGCAAAAAAGGAGAAAAGAATATAAAAGATGACAAATATCTCCACATATATGATTAAATGACCACTAAGTAAAATGAGAAGAAAAAAAAAATTAACACAGGTTAATAGGGTATAGGGTAGATTGAGGTGAGTGGCATACAATAGGAAAGATGAAGGGAGACCCAAATAATAGATGCAGAGGAAATAAACATACAAAACATGTATGCCCACTTAAAAATTTAAATTCATCAATTAATTAATTAATTAAACTAAAGTTTTAAAGCTGATGTGGCTTATTGAAAAGAAATTATTTATTTGCTAGACAAAGTGTCTGATTGCAACACCCTGACTGTAAGCACATCATTGAACACCTTTCTTTAAGTGCTAAATTTTGGTTTCCACTGGGGACAAGAGTCTTAAATCGAAAATTACTCTTCAGCAGAAGCTTAAGTCTTTAAACAAAGATTAGGGAATTTTTACAACAGCTTCTACAGCTAAATCTCTCACGCTATAGCTGCATCATTTTCTTCCTGTTTCCACGATCTGTTCACTTAAGCAATATGTTCCAAGAGATATACAGTGGGATTTTATTTATATGGAATTATATAAATTTTGTTAAAAATAAATGACTATGAAGAAAGTTTTAAAGTGTTATGTTTTATGTTGTTATATATTTGAATAGTGTTGTGATGTAGTTATAGTTTATTTTACTTTTATAGTGATTTAAAAGATGTGCTTATAAAAAAATATTTCAATTTTATTTAGCTAGGTAACATTAATTTCCTAGTTTGAGAACTAGAAGGCACTACAATTAAGAAAACAGCCCTTCAGAGAAAATAATCAGACTTAGTGG
>JAQZBX010086969.1:0-12929 GCA_029593785.1 Cabassous unicinctus
GAACGCGGGTCCCTCCATATGGGAGACGGATGCCCAACCATTTGAGCCACATCCATCCCCCATTTATCTTCCTTTGTACTGCAGAGATTTTAGCTTTTTTCTCTTGGCTTCCATGATAACACTCTGTCCTGATAATATTTTTGCTGTTTCTTTTTGTTTTCCTTCTTTAGTCTTTATCATCTGCTATTCCCTCAAATTTGGGGTCTTTCGAGGTTTCACTTTTGGTCCTTTTCTGCTGTTCTCCATTGTCTCTTTAGGCAGTCAAACCCATTCTTGCTCAAGGCTACTTATCTCTATTCTCTTCTACTGGAACCTCTATCCACCTAATACCCAAACCAGAAGCCTGAGTGTCTTCCTGAGCATCTCTAATTTCTCATGAATAGTTGGTTATATTTAATACATGTGCCTTTTATGTATTTTTTCTTATTTAGCATACAGGTTCTTGGGGAACAGCGCTTTGCCTTTTTATTTATAATTTTTAAATAGCTTATGTTTTAAAACTATCAGAAACTTACAGAAAAGTTGCAAATATACTAGAAACAATTTTTTTTTTTTTTTAAATCCTGGTCCATTTAAGAGTAGATTTCAGACCTGATACTCCATTACCCACAAAGACTTTAGGATGTATTTCCTACAGATGAGGACATGCTTCTATGTAACCACACCATAAACAGAACAAGTGGGAAATTAGTAGCACAGGAACTTTGGGGACTCAAAGGAGGAAAACAAAACAAAATATATTTAAGAAGTAGGTTTGACAGAATTTAATGACTGCTCAATTAGAGGTGGAGTGGACATCACCATCCCAGAATCTTCAGGATTAGGGAATGAACTATGGAATAAAGTAGACTAACTGATATTCTACTATAGACTTACTGTGATTCTAGCAATGGAAGAAATTATATCATTGATGTGGAGGCAGTGGCCATTGGAGGTTCTGAGGGCAGGGAGAGGGAAAAACTGATGTAATACAGGGGCATTTTTGAAACTTGGGAATTGTCCTGAATGACATTGCAACCACAGATACTGGCCATTATAAAAATCTTGCCATAACCTACAGAATTGAGTGGGAGAGAGTATAAACTACAATGTAAACTTTAATCCATGCTTAGTGGCAAATGTTCCAAAAAATATGTTCATCAATTGCAATGAATGTACCTCACTAGTGAAGGATGTTGTTAACGTGGGAAAATGTGGGAGGTGTGGGGAGTGGGGATATGGGAATCCCCTATATTTTTTATGTGACATTTGTATAATCTAAGTATCTTAAAAAAAAAAAAAAATGAAGCCACCACCTCCATAGCTCAGTACCCCCGCCCCCCACCCCCAAAATAAAACACTGCTTAGATAGAGGAGAAAGGGACAGAAAAACCTTAACATTGAGAAATGGCTCTCAATGACCCTTGTATTTTTATGTGTATGCATGAATTAGGAAATGACCATCATGAAAAATGTTTAGTTACTTAACATCTCACGTTTATTTTCTGTGAAAATATAGTTTTAACATATTGTATTCTAATAGAAGAAATATTTGGTCACTAATTCTCTGTTGTTGTTTACTGTTAAGATTTATAGTTAAAAATTTGGGATTTTGCGTCATGTAACAAAATATATTGAAAGGCCTTATTTGGGCATAGGCAACATTGAGATATATTGGAAATCATCCTAGAATCTGTTAATACAGAACATTGATACGTTAAGGGTATTGAAAGAAAACAGCAGGGAATCTCCGGCTTATATTCCAGCCCCAAATTTCCAGCTACTAAAGCTCTCCATCTCAAACTCAATATGAAAATAAACTTCTCTCTTTCTGTCTCAAAACACACACACATACACCTACATACACACAGCTTCTCAACTGAATTTCCTCTTTCGTTTACCTTCTTCTGTACCATGACTTAGTCTAGAAACCAAGTACAGGCTTCACCTGCCCCTTGAACACCCCCATCCACGTCTTGCTGATTTCTATATCTTGGAAATGACACTGGAAAAAGCTAAATTTTCATCCTCGCTTTATTACTAGTATCTCTGAGACTTTGAGAAAGTCATTTTCTTTTGTCTTCAAATAATCTCTGTAAATTATTAAATTATGGTGTTCTACAAAATGTGATATAATATAGTGGTTCTCTTAATTCCTGCTCCACCAGTCAGTAGCTGTGTGATCTTGGGCAAGTCACTTCTCTATGCCTCATTATCCTTATGTATAAAATGAGGATAACAGTAGTACATAGCTCACAGCATTGTTCTGAAGATTAATTGAGTTAATATATATATAATATTAGGAATAGTGCCTGGCACACAGTACACATTAAATAAGTGTTAACTGTTATAATTATTATCATTATGAGTTTTATAATTGTTGCTCTCTCAGGTCCCTTTTATTTTTTATAATAGTGTATGTCTCATTTTCATTATCCCCTTTTCTTTCCATTATTATTGTTATTACTCTATTATCATTCAGGATTAAATGAGTTGTTACATGTAAAATGCTTAGAACATTGCCTGGCACTTAGTAAGCACTCAGTAAGCATTAGCTTTTATTATTGTTACTATGATTTTTACACTGATGGCCACTCACATCCTCTCAAATCAGATCCTTTCCTTGCCCTTAGTGCTCTGCCTCTAATTTCCTCTTCTGCTATCCAAATTGGTCTTTTCCCTACAACTTTTCTGTTTTAAAACCTTTGGGGCATAAAAGGAAAAATACAAAAAGATATCTCTATAAAATGGTATTAATAAAAGAGGTACACTTGAATTAAGTCTGAAGGAGTGAAATTTTGTTTTAACTATTTAAAGACATTGCTTACTCAAATAATGCCATTTTTTGGTAGAAAGAAATGTTGTATTTGTGATCACATTCAGGTGGACTTGCCATTTATTTATTTTTAGCAAGAAACTAAACCAAAAATTTTATCTGAAAAAACTCAGCAGTTCATTTAAAATAGGATGTGAGGGGTAAAACTCAGGAAGGTTTTATGAGTTTTTTTAATGATAGGAAAATAAATTTATATATTCATCCAGGTTACAAGAAGGGAAAAATTTTATGCAGTTAGTAATTATTTGTAGACAGCTGTCATTTGTTCATTTTACAATCTCAAGCCTATTTTTAGAATTTAAATGAAAATAGTTCTGTTTCTCTATTTTTAAAACAACACTGTTAGCTTTTTATTACAAGAATCATGAGACCTCTTCTAATTTCTTAAAGAGAAGTCACTTTGTTATGTGTTCATTTGCATGAACTGCTCTTTAACCCTTTGCTCATCTGCAGCTGTTTTCACATTTTAAAGTATCACAGAAAAAAGTATTTTTCTCCAATAGAAATTACAGTGGATTTTGTTTTTCACTTTGATAGCCACATAATTCCATTTCACTACAGTTTTAGTTTTTAGGTGATTTCTTTAAATCAGGTTTTTATAAATGTTTATTTTAAACTTTTCTGCCGGAAATGGCAGAGTGAGAGTTAATGTGTTACATGGAAAGAAGAACAGTCCATTAGGGGTTAAATTGCAGAGTCTAATGGAATAATAACTGGTAGCACCATCTGCTGGCCTACTTCCGCAGAAGGAGTCAGTATTTTTAACGACATCTCTAATATTCATGCTGATGCATTTTGATGCTTTGTGCATTCATTTCTTTCTGTGCTTTGTTGGAATCTGGCTATCTGCTTACAGCTATTGAGGAAACTCAGCTTTTTAGGAGGGGTTTACAGCCTTTTTCATACCTGAACAGGATGAACAGTGGATATAAACTTGCCAAGGCAGAAATGTGTTGATAAATCACAATGTGTATTTGTGGAGGGTTGTGCATCTCTTGGTTGCAGCTTGCTAAATAGGCCATTTAGGAATCTTCTTTCAATGCTTTTTTCTTGAGCACTGCCTGGGGTGGTGAAAAAGCAGAGGGCAAGCCTTTGTCTGACGCCAAAAATGTCTTCAGTGAAGAGGCCAAGAGGAAGGGTAAGTGAAAGCCTGAATGAGTGGGAGGAGGAGGGGTTCTTTGGGCTAAAAGGCTAATGGGATTGAATAACCTTCCTTATTACTGGCTGCTGCTGCGGGAGTCGTACTGCATCGCCATCTTGAGCTTGTTGCTGTTTTCTCGAGTCTTGGTTATTTGTTATAGCCTGTAGGCCTTAAGGTGGCATTTTAGTGAGCAATTCTAAACCCCACTTCCTTTCCCAGTGCTGCAGCACTGCTATGAAACCTTTGATGAGGCAGGTATAGAAAAGGTATCCAGTGGAGTACACTGGAATCGGCATGAAAATGTGTTTGGAAATTCCTGGTGTTTTTTTCCTTTGCTATAGTGAGAGGCATGTTTACGGGTAAGACCATAACAAAACTGTGATCTAAGTATATGTGGATGAATGTGTGTTTGAAGAGGATATTATTTTTAAATGCTGTTGATCTGCTTCCTGTGATATTGCTAAAATATTAATAATTTAAACATAAAACTATAAAACTTGTTTTTATTTTTCCAGAAATGCTTGAGCAAAATAATTATGATATAGAAAGAGGGGGGAAAAAAACAAGAGTTTAACTCTTTCATGGAAAAACTAAAACTTTCTCTAATTTTAAGTATGGGAATGTCTGTTTACTAACTAGCTATGTTGCTGCATAGATTGCACATTAAAATGATTTAAATAATGTCGGGTTCTAGTGTCTTGTAGAGTAGAGACTTTATTTTTCTAAAAATAATAAACTGTAATTCTAAATGAAAATTGCTTTTTAAAATTAATAATTTTCAGAGTTTTGGGATGAAGAGGAAAGAAGAGACTTTTATTCCAAATGCATAGACTATTTACAGGATCAAATTTGAATTAACTAACTGACCAAAAATGCCATGGAACTATCAGTGAATATTATCCTTTTTTAACCTTCATTTTAAAAAGCAGCAGTTTAGCTGTTTATTTTACACCTATACTAATTTCTATATATGCAAAATGTTTTAATTTTAAGTTAATTTCTGGCACTTACATATTTGCTTAATTTTACTTCCCTGTTTAAGCTTAATTGAAAGTGTTTGTATGTTTACATTAATTGTTTTAGATATACTTTGGTATATTCTATAAAAAAAATATTTTGGTTTCTCTAGCCTCCATCTTCCAAGAAGAGTGATGGTTCTGGGACATATACTAAGTTGCAGAATACCCAGGTGAGGGTCATGTCTGAGAAGAAGCAGAGAAAAAAGGTGGAATCAGAAAGCAAACAAGAAAAGGCTAATCGTATAATATCAGAGGCCATAGCAAAAGCAAAGGAGCGTGGGGAACGCAATATTCCACGAGTAATGAGCCCTGAAAACTTTCCTAGTGCTTCAGTTGAAGGAAAAGAGGAAAAGAAAGGTAGAAGGATGAAATCCAGGCCAAAGGACAAAGAGAGCAAAAAAACAAAAACTTGTTCCAAATTAAAAGAGAAGACAAAAATTGGGTAAGTTGGTTAAAAATTAAGTTTAATTCCTTTGAATTTTTTTGTTCAAGTGCAACCTGCCTAACCTGTTTTTGATTTGAATATATATTTACTCTCACGAAGGGGTTTTAAATTATTAGACACCATAGGTAACATATTTCCTTTTTGAATGAATAAGGTAATATTTCAGGACCTCTTAAATTTTATTATTCTGTGTAAATAGCTCTTTGTACATTAATATTGGTAAAAAGAATTGAAAATAGGAAAAGATTGCAGTATATGAAAAAGGAAAAAGGAAAAAAAAGCCTACTATTGTTGTGCCAGTGCCAAATTCACTTTCTTTACACAACGTACGTTGAAATTACTTACAAGATTTCTTTACCGCTTGGTTGTATTTGTGCCTCATTCACTTTATAGTTTGGAAACAAGAAATACAATGTTTTCTCATAAACCTACAACTTTGGACTAAATAGGATGGCAAGAAGACTAAGTCCATATAAATCAACAATAAACAACTCCTGGCTCTTAGAGATTTACTCCCATATGGTCTTTTTGATTTGCATAATGTAATAAAGAGGCCAGGTGAGGATTAATGTTCCAAGAGAATTATAAGGACAAAGACTTGCTCTAGAAGGGTGCCTTAATCCTAGGTATTTTTATTTGACTACTTATCTAGTGCATTTTTTAAATGTACAAAATAATAAGACTTATTATGTTTCACATGTATGTTTTTCATGCAAGAGTAAAAATAACAATCTAAGGCCAAAATAGCTTAGCTTTTTTTTGCAGGAATATTTGGTCATTTCTGCAGGCTTTATATAGAATTTTAGATAGTGTTTAATCCAAGTTTTCTTCTTTTCACAAAAAAATACACTAAGAAAGAATTCCCATGATACGAAAATTTTTATTTGCCTAAGAAGTTGTAATACATTGTCTGCCTTTTGTCTATTTTATTTTTTGAATTTGAAATAAAGTTCGAATAAAAAATCACATGTAGCTATCTAGAACATAATTTTATAAACCAAATTAATTCTAAGCATTTTAAATGCAACCACCAAACTGAATTATTTAATTGGGTGGTGATACTATTCAAGCCAAACCATTAAATAACATGGGCTCTCTTGCTGTAATAAATCAATATATAGTTTATTGCTTTTGCATTTTATTTGCAGCCCCCTAATGAAATCTGAAAATTACATTTTTACTCCTTTTATTTTTCAAAGGGTTATGCTATAGATGTTTGTTTTTCCAAAATTCTGTCTAGTTTCAATTTAGGAAACCCGACATTTAATTCTTTGCTGTATTAAAAATTCATATAATTAAAGTTTTCAATTTTAATTTGTTAAGAGATATAGGGAAATGTGTGCAATTTGAAAGGGTAGCCTTTTGAAAAAATGATGCATATAACAAGAGAAAATTAGTAAAGAAACTTAAAAAGTTACAGTAACTATTATTTGCTTCAAATTTTGGGAGGATAGCCTGTGGGGGGAGGGGAAGATATCAGAAAGTGAATCTAGTTCAAGCAAAAAAACAATGTACTTAAGGAAAAATGAGAAATAACTAAATTATAATAGAGAGTTTGTAGATTTTTGATAAATGTAAATTAATATGGTCAAGAGTAGCAGCATATTACACTGGAGTATCTGACTCTTTCTGTGATATTTGTGTTTTTGTTATAAATGGACAAATTGGCATTGATCAGTTTGGTACTTTCTTTTAACATTCTCCACAAAAACAGAAAATAGGTGAAAATTGTACTGGAAATTATGTTTTGTTTTGTTTTTTCTATTTTGGCTAAATACCATGGTGTGATACTGAGTAGTTGCTGAAAGAAAAAAAAACTGTTTAGATTATGGCCTTTTCGATAAAGGAATTTATAAATTATAGACAAGTAAATAAAATTGAAGCTTGTCAATATATTATTAATAAGCTGTTGGAGTAAAACAGTAATTTCTTGATGATCTTTATCAACCAAAGGCAAAGATTATCATCATATTTGGAGGAAAAGGCATAATTGGAATAAATAAAATTCACACACATCCAGAGTTCTGACGTTAGCCAATTGAAATATTTCATCACTGTGCCTACCAATAAGTCACTAGACATTCTAATTTTTAACTTACTGTCATCAAATTTAGTTTTAAATTTTTGTGTTAGCAGTTGTTTAAATAGTTAAGTTCAGTTGCATTATTTTAACTATTTTATTACATATTAAGCATTTTCTCTTTAAAAGCCTTATTTTTCTAATAATTTCAGAAGAATTGAGGTGTTGCTAATATCAAAGTATTGCTATCAAATCATTTTGAAGGGAATGTATGTTGGAATGTTTAAATGTAATTAAATTTGTAAACAATAATTTATGATTGATCTGTACTTGATATTTTTTTTAAATCTATAGATGTGATTGATGTAATAGAGAAAGACTAATCTGAAGAAAAGCAATTCTGGCTTTGCTTGCTAGTGTGCTTGAAACCTTTTCATTATTTCTCCCACTTTTATAGAATAATTTTTAAAAATATAATGAATACAGTGTTCTTTTCAGAGCACCTTCACATAAAGTCTCATTTATTTTTTGCAATTTGGTGAGATAGGTTGGGCATATGCAGTATGTAAATGTGGTTAAAGCAGAGCCAATTGCTCTGTTCAAATCCCACTTTTATCACTTACAAGCAAGTGTGACACTATGAAAATACTTAACCATTGCAAACTTCAGTTTCTTCATCTGTAAAATGGGAATTATCACGTACTAGATCATGACAACAAAGTAACAAATGATCCTATGATTGCAAGTTTTCAAAATAATAGGAATTTAGTATCTGCCTGAATAAAACACAAATGTATTAATTGATTGTTTCTTTAACGACAGAAAGTATGTATGTTTATACTATATATTGCTACTCTTTTTTAATCATAAATTCTATGATTTTTTAAAAAGACAAGCAGATAAAATGTTTTATTGATTTCACTGCTTACATCTAAATTATAAAACAGTGCTAATCTGAAACATTTTCATCTGCAGAAAGAGTTGATATATATTATTTAATATTATGAATTTCAATTAAGTTTTATAGTTCCATTTTTAAGAAGTATACTTTTACATTTTATAAGATTTCATCATTAGCAAAAAGATGTGCCGTATTTTATTGATTCTAAAATGCCATTGATAATGACACATCATTATTTTATGGTTTATGAGAAAAATGCTGCCAATTAAACCTATGACATACCTTTGATTATTACAGGAATCTCAATTTCAGAGATGTCAATATGTGAAAAAAATGTGCATCTTAGAACCACTGAAGTGGGGAGTGGATGTGACTCAAGCAGTTGAGTGCCTGCTCCCTACATGGGAGACCCTGGATTTGGTCCCTGGTGCCTCCTAAAAACAAAAACGAACAACACGCAAACAAATGAAAAAACCAACTCATGAGAGCCGATGTGGCTCAGTGGTCAAGTGCCAGCTTCCCACATACAAGGTCCCAGGTTCAATCCCTGGACCCAGTACCTCAAAAAAAAAAAGATCCACTGAAGTAAAGTATTTGCATTTTGATGCTTTTACTTTCCCTGTTTTAAAAACAAGCACCATTTTCTTTTCTTAAAGTGACTATTAAGTTGTTTTCATATTTTAAACTGTGCTAATAAATATATTGACAATGATTATTACTTAGCAAATACTTGGATCATTAGTAATTATTTGTATGCAGCAATCACTGAATTCAATTTTTGGAAAAAAATAAATGTCCTTTCTCAAACAGGAAGTAATGAATAGTCCAAATCACCAAAAGCTTACAATTAATGTTACTTTCATGTTTTTAAGGATTACAATTTTAAATAAAATAAAGAATCCTTTAAAAACTGACTTATTTTTCCCCCGTCAGTTTAAAGTGGTTCTTGAACTCTAAACTGAGGTCATTTCACCAAGTATTTGTGTTAATTTAAAATAAATATAATGACTTTAAAAATAGCCTCAGTGCCTTTCATTTGGTTTACAAAGAGCAAATTATAATAAGAAATAGTATTTTGCCCCCATTTCCTTCACTTATAATGAATTGGGTGTATTAATTACAACAAATGGGCTAATTGAGTAAGAATCATTGTTTGTCCAATTACTGCAATGAGAGAATCAACAGGGGGCAATTACAGATAGACACAGTGTAGAACATAGCTTGTTACACAGCATCTACTAATAGCATGTAGATAGTATTTAGACGAGTGCATTAATTACATCTGAAAATCAAATATAGATATTTCAAGTGTAAACACTGCAGTTTGCTATTGCTTGTATTCTCAGATGAATTAGTGTTTCAAACTCAGACCTTAGTTTGAAATTGTTTTTTGCTGTCTGAAACAATAACTGTGATTTTAATATTATATTAGTTCCTTTATTTGTCTAACTATACGTTGCTACAGTTTGCTAACATTGACAATCGATCCCTTTAATGTTTTTTTTTAAACTTGCATAAGTCCTTATTATTAATATATTTTATATTACTTAGTTGCTTTACTTTGGTGTTCTCCTTGAAACTATCAATTTATTTGAAGAAGGTATTTATAATGAAATTTTATTGTCATAGTAAATTTTTGTTTTAGAATTAATAGAGAATACTCTTTATACTCCATGATGGAAGAATGGAATGATCTGTGGAAATTGGGTATTTTGCTTGACTTTTGTTTTTTGTACTTTAGGGATCATCTGGTTTCATTCAGATAACTTTTATGGCTTATCGTTGTCATTGTAGAGCAGGGATTCTTAACAAGGGGTCCATGACCTCGAATTGAAATGCCAAAAAACATTATTCCTGTGGACACGTGTGTTGGTGCACGTGTGATACGTTTTATTAAATACTGCACCGTATAGTGTGGACCTTAGTAAGGGGTCCGTGGTTTTCACCTGACTGGTAAAGGAGTCCGTGGAACAAAAAAGGTTAAGAACCCCTGTTGTAGAGGCAATAGAGGTTTCTGATTGTTCAAAAGCCAAAAGCCAGATAAACTTTTAACCTTAATAATTTACTAAAAGATACTATAGTTTACTATTTCTTTTTATTTGTTAAGCTGTCTTTGTTGATATTAAATATCTATTTACTGGTTGAATTATATATTTTTATTTTAAAATCAGTAAGATATATTGGATACAGTAGACTAGGAATAAAGAGACCTTTATTGTCTATACTAGACTTGGGTCTTTAGCAGTTTGTTTCATCTTTTGGAATTGAAGTTTCCCTATCAGTGTAGTGGGATGAATATTTGCTTTGACTGTCTCACAGAGTTGTTCTCAGAATCATCTGAGATAGTGTAGGAAAAGGTACTTTAAATTTTTTTTAACTTAGTAAGTTTTTAAAAATTTTAAGTGCTCTATAAATGTAAAATAGTTTTATTATCCTGAATATTTATTCTTAGAGTTTTCCATGCTAGTAATTATTCTGGGAGCCAGTGATTCCTAAACTTGACAGAGAATCAGAATCTGGTAAATTTTTAAAAAGTTAGATTGTATCAGAATCCTGGGGTTGAAACCCACAAATCTGTAATTTTAAAAATCCTTTTATTTTGAAATAATTTCAGACTTGAAAAAAGTTGCAAAAATAGCTCAAAGTTTTCCTAATACTCTTCACTTACCTTCCTCAAATGTTAACCAGGAAGTTAATACTTACACAATCCTAATAATTAATCTACAATTCATGCATTTTGTAAATTTTTCTTTTTTTTTTAGCCAGGATCCTATTCAAGATCCCACATTTGATTTTATGTTTCTTTAGTTTCACCAGTTGGGTATAATTCCCCAGTCTTTGTCTTTTATGACCTTTTTACTTGTGATACATTCTAGTCAGTTTTTTGACTTTCTCTGATGTTTCATCATGAGGAATCTGTATTTTTAACAGGCAGCCTTCTAATAAGTCTTTACCACATATTGGGAACTACTGATCTAATACTAAATTAATTGTTCCCCTTTGTATTATCACCTAGATACCATTTTAGAGCTTATGATAAATTGATACAACTTCACACTTCCCAAAAATCAATGTTCCATTTAAGTAACCCTAAAAAAAAAGAAAACAAACAGAAACCAAATAAGGATATTTTACTCAGAATTTTGTCAGTTAAGAATTATTTCTAAGGGGGCGGATGTGGCTCAAATGGTTGGGCTTCCTTCTCTCATGTGGACCTGGGTTCCATCCCCAGGACCTCCTGGTTAAAAAAAAAAATTAATAATAATAATAATAACTTCTAGTTTTAAAATCTGTTTTTTTTCATATCATGGAAATGAACACAAAGGGCATATGTAAACATTTGGACTTATAAAGGTTTAGTAGAAAACTACTATGGGAAGCGGGTGTGGCTCAATCCATAGAGCTCCCATCTACCATATGGGAGGCCCCGGGAACGGGGCCTCCTTGTGAGGGCAGGCCGGCCCGGGCGGCATGATGGGCTGATGCAGCAGGATCTCACAGCAAGGGGGAGATAAGCAGACACAGAAGAAACACACAGCGAATGGACACAGCAAACACAAGCAGCAAGGGGGGGATAAATAAATAAATAAATAAATCTTTAAAAAGAAAAGAAAAGAAAACTACTATATCTGAAACACCCCCTTACAAAGTTAGAATTTGAAAAGGATTTGGGATGGTTTGTTAAAGTGGTTAACAGATTTATGGGGTGAGAAGCTATTCTGGACCTAAAGGAACAATATTGGAAGAGAAATACAGAATAATATAGAAAATAAAACAAAAGGTTCTTTTGTTTTTAAGTAAATTTTTCAAATAATATAATGAAGTCTTATCTAATGTATTATGAAAAACACTTTTCTTTAACCTATTCCTACCTCCAAAAAGGGATGGTGTTTCTATATGTTCTCTCTTCATATTTATTTATAAATACAAAAATATTTAAATATCTTCTACTTATACTGATATCATTGGAGTTTTATTCAGTGGAAGTCAGTTTTATTAATTGGACTTTTATTCAGTGGTAGTCTTTAAGCAGCTGCATTGATATTGTATCATATGTTTAATTCATATAATTCATTTAGCTTACCAATCACCAAGAAGATGCCTTTTTAAGCAGCATATTGAAGGAAATTGATAGGTCTTAATCCCCACTTATTTAAACAACTAAACTCTCCTTTAACTCATGTCATTCTCATCTACAAACTAGTCTAAAATAGCCAGTTAGGTTGGAGATGGATAGCAAATAGTGAAGAACATCAAATATACATTTCTACTGCCCAATTTACTTAATGTTGTCTCTGACGTTGCTATTGAAAATTATCTGGGGGAGTGGGTGTGGCTCAATCGATAGAGCTCCCATTTACCATATGGGAGGCCCCGGGTTCACTTCCCGGGGCCTCCTTGTGAGGGCAGGCCGGCCCGGGCGGCATGATGGGCTGATGCAGCAGGATCTCACAGCAAGGGGGAGATAAGCAGACACAGAAGAAACACACAGCGAATGGACACAGCAAACACAAGCAGCAAGGGGGGATAAATAAATAAATAAACAAATAAATCTTTAAAAAAAGAAAATTATCTGTACAAGTGCCTT
>JAQZBX010086970.1:0-12928 GCA_029593785.1 Cabassous unicinctus
TTTTCATCTCTGTGTTGTTTTGGCAATTTTCTCAGATTCATCTTCTTCTTTACTAATTTTCTCAGCCACATCTCATCTGCTGTTTTATTCACCCACGGATTTCTAGAACTTCTATCTAGTTATTTTACAAATCTTCTTGGTTATTTTTGATAGTCTCCTGTTCTATACTGATACTTTTAGTTTCCTCTCCTTTTAAACATATAGAGCAATCAGAATTGTACTTTATACTCCTGAAAAGATCACGTACACAGGAACTATATTTCTGATCACATTTTTTTCTTCCTTCATCTACTATCCATGCAACTTTCATAGATCTCAAACCAAATTATATTCTCAAGAGTTTCTAAAACTATGTGATTCTTCTTGAGGTAGGCATGCTGATTTTAGAAACCTGTACTATAAAGTCAGACAACAGATTCAAATCAAAGCTGTCACAAGCAATCTATGTGACTGCAAATATTTACCCGCTATGGTTGTTGAGAGAGTTAAATGAAATTTACATTTAGGTATCCCTTTTAAATAGCATGGTACTGGTATAGTGAGTGCATGGCTCTTAGTAAGTAACCACTCAATAACTGTCAGCTGATACTATCACCATCACCAGTCTTACCAGCAGCATCCTCCTCACCCTTCATTCCAGCAGGGTTAGTCTACGAAAGGTTCTACCTAACCCAGTCTAAATTTTTCAAACTTTTGAAGATTTAGTCTCCATTAAATAGTCTAAATTTTTCAAACTTTTGAAGATTTAGGCTCTGTTAAATAAGTCAGTGCCTACTCATTTACTTGAAATAAGGTAAAATGAATTGGCTTAAAAGGACAAAAATCAAAGCCCCTGTGTTTGAAGACTTGAACAAAACATTTTCTTGAACACTTACTATAGACAAAGTAACATGTTAAGAAAATCATATGATGAGGCTAATTCTGAAATGTCTATATAAATTAAGAAGGTGAGAGAACTATGTTAAATAAAAATACCTGCGGGCATTTTTAACTAACCTTTAGAATATCCTTAGTTTTATAAATTTACTTGGTTTAATTGACCTAATAGTTATAGGTCACATGTCTAGCCATTTACATATAAATCAACCTAATTATATTCTCAAAAACCATTTTCTTAGCTATTTGATAAATCTACAAATACAACTGAATTTCTTTATGTTTCTTTGTTAAAACCTGTAACTGGGATAAGATTCTACTCAACTAAAGATTTATTCACCTCAACATGTTTTTCTTTTAAAATATCGCTCCTAATTAACTTTGTTCCTCAAACTGAAAGTTACTGACAATCTGAATGGTCTTTTTAAGCTATAATTATCTTTATTTCTGCAGCTTTATCTATAAAGATAAGGAACCCTGTAGAGGAAGCCCATTTTTCTAAGTTGTATTACTCTCAAAAGTATTTTAGATTTACAATTTCCTACTAACATCCTGGTTTCCTTAATAGTGAAAAATTATTTGGAAAGAACCAGAGATAGGACATAATAGGGAATTCTTTTAATTCACCTTGAAATAATGAGTTTCACTAATTTGAGTACAAGAGTCACTAAGAGATCACGTCCTAATTTTAATGTTCTATGTGAACATAAATATACACCTACTTTTTGAAGCTAAGCTATGTATCATTGAACACAATAAAGCAAGCTATGTAGCCCATTAATAAGGTAATTAGGTGGTCTTCACTTGGGCACATCATCAAGTCCTACTGCACAAAAGAATGATAACATCAGAAAGTAAAAAAAAAACAAAACAAAACAAAAAAAAAACCATAAAGGCTTGAGTTCAAGTTAAAGGTGGAAACAAAGTAACACTGAAAAGAGAGGTGTGACTAGCATCATCCAAAGAAATCAGATCAAGAGTTAACGATGTACCAAAGACAGACTAAATGAAAGTCCAGAAAAGATCACGGACAAATAATTACTAACCTATTTTATTTATGTAGGCACAGTAATGATAATCAGCATGAACATTAAGCACATATACACAACCCCGAGAATGTTTTTAATATGTACAAACAAATCAGTCACACCAAAGTAGGTTTGTAATCTTACTTCCACTCCTCTGGTGGGTGTGCAAGTTCATACTTCTCCCTCACATTGGAAACACCCATATCCAAATGTAGCCAGTGAACCTCCTCTGACCGCAGGTGACTGAGTCGAAATCCATAGCAGGCCACGTGCTTTACTTTGTGACTGTCCACTATCTTCTGAATGATGCCCTAAAACATATCCCCCCACAAAAATGACTGTTATAAACTGAAAAAAAAAATTATATGCTAAGAAATAATGCAATGTTCATTTCTTTTAATTATTAGAAAACTTTTGTAAAAGAGTAAAAGTTAAAACAATTACTTAATTTTAATTAGGAATCTTATCTCAAATGGTATTTTTTATGCATGAGGAAAAGTTTTTAGGAACACAGGAAGATATTCTTCCCCTTCTTTACCGACAAGCAAGGCCAAGTAAACATAAAAACACATCTCTGCACCTCCGGCTCTGCATCACCCCCCCACAGGGCAATGCTCAACAGCTACTGCGGCTACCATTTTCTGAGGACTAGACCCAAGTGTGAGGTTACACTTTCTAAGCCAAGGAGATAATATTGTTTGAGACCAGGATGCAACCCTAATATCATCTGAAAAAACATACCCTGTGGAACATATAAGCAACATATAAGCAAGGCTGCTTCTGGTAATACAGAAGATCCGTGAAAATTTACTTAAATATGGACCTAATAAGTTTGCTATTTACTCTCCATAGGTTATTAAGGAATTATTTTAATATACAACATTCTAAAACATCCCCCACCCTCATTTAATGTTTTCTAATGTATGTACCCCATGAGGAGAGAGAAGAAGGTACCATCTGAATGAGCTCATCAGGGAAAGTGCCCTAGAGAAGGTGACATTTACCTTGGGGCTTTGGAAAGCTGTGTTAGAACCAGTTCTTGCCCTGTACCTCCAAAGCCATGAAAAGGCCTGTGCATGTGTGTCTGTAAAGGGGACGCGCATATGGAAGATTCCTTGTGAATACGACGGGAACTACCATCTGCCCTTACATCAGAGCGTGCTAGTCACAACCCACTGCATCGTTTGCTCCTCTAAAGGATTAATAAAAGTTTTTTTTTTTGGTAAACGATGCCAATATTAAAATGAAAATGTCTGCTACAGGAAATAACACTGTGAAAGAAAATCCCTGAGTTTTAAAAATTAGCAATTAAATGAAGCTATGACACAACTTACATACAATGTAAGACATGTCTTAAAAGCCCCGCACCACCTGACAATTTCTTCATCGTGACACACTCGTGTGCTGAGCAGGGCGCTGTTGGTAATACAAAGGCTGTTGTCAGCCCACCCCCTCAGAAAAGGTAAAGAACGACCTTTACAACAGACATGTCTTGCCAAGGTGCAGTGGGCACCCGCTCAGGGCACGGGGTGGGCTCTGCCTGTGGGCTCCAGAGCCGGCACACGGCTGCCTCTCCTGAGCACTGGGGAGAGGGCCGGGGTAGGGGCACAGGGTGGGCCTAGACATGGTGTCAGAAAGAAAGCAGGAGCAGAGGTCCAGGCTGGTAGAGCCAAAGAGCTTCTTAAAGAAGGATGAGAAGAGCACCTGCAGCCCACTGACGTCTAGGGGGACTGAGATAGGTGTAAAATGTCCTGGCTTCTTGATCCAAGGCCTGCAATTCCCACAGGGCACCTGTGAGTGCCGGCCCAGGCTGCACCCTACGGGAGGGTGCCCAGCCAAAGGGGCCAGTGGGAGTCGAAATCCAGCCCACGTTCCTGATTTCAAGTCTTGTGTTCTGGGATGGGGGATTTGCCTAGAGCAGGAGTTCTTAACCTTTTCAGGCCACAGAAGCCTTTGCCAGTCAGGTGAAAACCACAGACCCCTTCTCAGAATGTAGCGGCAGAGTTTCATGACACTCAACAAGTTTCGGGTCTAACAACGACTGTAATTTCAAAGTATGGATGAGTGTAAGCGATTTTTCGAAGATATGCAACAACTGTAATGTGATATGAAATGACTACTACTATAATTTATTGCATACATTCCTAAGTGAAGGAAATGCTAGATTTCAGTTAGAGGTCAGAGGAAATAAAGACAATAAGTTGATTTTTTTCAATTCAAGCTCATGGAACCCCTGAAATCTTTCCACGGATCCCTTGGGGGTCCGTGGACTACTGTTTAAGAACCCCTGGCTTAGAGGAAGAGGCTCCTTTGTCTAATTCTGTCAGAAGTGATTTCTGCAGCTTCTCCTTGCCAAGACACAAATCCCCGATGCTGCAACAGACTGGCGCCTCTCTCAAACTCCCACAAAAGCGCTTTTGTCTCCCTGTCCCAGCTCTGGCAGCTCAATCGGGTGCACAACAATGCTAGCTCACCCTGGCTAAAGCACAGACCTGATCACATCAACTCTTCACTCCACAGCTCAATGGTACTTCACAGGCAGGGGCAGCTTCCTCCCAGCAGAGGCACCATTCATGTCTATAGCCATCTCCAATTCTCTGCCTCGGTTCACACACTCTAGCCTCCCACGCACAGGCACAGATGAAGGCCGTGCAGGGCAAGAGTCACCCCTTAAATTCGTGTTTGCCATGGCTAACGTGCTAGGATAAACCCTCCCCTATGTAAGGAGCCTGCCATGGTGACGCCATGCCAAGGTTACCTTCCTCTCCTCTGAACAAACGGGGCCCAAAGAGGAGCCTGTCTGCAGAGAACCAGTATCAGAGAGGCCCAGTCCAGAACTATGGTGTTCAATAGGGAAAAGTACATTCCTAGTCCTGAACATCTACAAACAGAATTGTGGTCAGGTCGCTTGATCACACCATCTATAGAGTAACTTAGACCCAGAAGGGTTTCAAGTTTGGGCCTGCCTAACAAAGGACTTTAATACCATAGCAACCCCACGAATAAATAAAACTGGAACTTTCACTCTCTACCAAAAGTAAAAACAACACACACACAGAAATTCCCTTTTGTTCAATTTTTTGTTGTTTCATTATGCTTCTGTCTTTTATTCTGTCCTATTTCTCATTCTCTAGTACCTTTATAAATTTCATCTCTAACTCAATTTGGACGGCAACCAGCACTACTGCATATTGGATATGCAAGTACTTAAATATTTAGTGCTAAACATATATACTCAGTAACTTAACAAAGACATAATTTTGGGAACAAAATATTTAGTTCTGAGTAACTCAAGAAATGCCTCTGAAAAGTAACTATTAGTGCTGAATGCATACACTCCTTAACTCAAAAATACTGTTGAGCGCTGCTCCGCAGTTCCAGGGAACAGACGGGTGAGCAGGCACCCTATGTCATGAATGGGTTCACACTGGTGAGGGGAAGCAAGGGCCACTTAATACAAATTCTATAACTTATTTCCCTGTTCTGGTCCAATATCCTCAATGGAACAGATAGTTCACAGAAGAGAAGACGTCTAAACATGTGGAAAGATTCTCAGCCTCACTTACAGTACAAGCTCATTAAATGCACACAGGCAGTGACAGTGGCTCCCTACTGAGGACGCCACCAACAATCGATGCACACAGGACAGGACGTTGTACAACTGTATGCACTGCTGCACTGCTCAGGGAAGCAAAAGAGCAGAATGGCCCAACTGTCCACTGATGGGGAGCAGGTTAATCAACTGATGATGAACCCTTACGACAGAACACTCTGTAGCCACTAAAAACGGAGAAAGTGCATCTACATGTCCTTAGATGACGTTCTCACCAAGATTTCTTAAGTGGGGAAAAACCAATGCACTGAACAGCTGTGTGATACTAACATTTCCATATTACATACGTATGCGCACGCACGCACAAGTACAGGTATAGAGTATTTCTGGAATACATAAATTTACAAAAGCAATGGTCTCTAGGGACTGATAATGGAACAAGGGTTAAACACGCCACTGAAAGTGGATGAATTAAATGTAAATTTCTTATCTTGGCTTTGAAGGCCCATGACAGTCTAGTCCTGTTATACACAAAACAACACTTGGTTATTCTGAAACCTCTGTTTCTCCATTTATCTCATATCCCAGACTTCAGAACTATAGAATTTTCCTGCTTAAATTTTCATATTAGACATTCCTAATAATTATTTTTAAGGCTGAAAACCCTGGTCATGCTTATCCATATCAACACACAGCACTGCAGCACGTAACAGCTATTTTACTACTGAAGGACAGTTATTTCCTTGCTGATAATTATATCCAAACTGCCCATAAACAAAACTCTACCAAGTATATCTGACACATACTGTTAGAGACTTGCCCTTCATTCTATATCATTACTGGATAAAACCAATCTTTAAAATTTTTATAATTTGACTTTAAAAAGGGTGCATTTCATGGCAGTTACTACCATTTACATTTCCCTGATTGCAACTAGTAAGATAAGGCTGTACTTTTGTTCATTTCTAAGTATTTTTATTTTATGAATCTGCTTGGAACTACTCTATCAGCCACCTCTTCTTCTGGATAGTGCTTTGAGGTGAAATGACTTTTCCCCTGGTAGAAATCAGTCATGCACCCATTACTTCATGGTCACTCATTCATAAATCAATGAATGTCTGAAGTGCCCACCATGTGCCTGGCACAGGACAAACTGATGGTCAAGATGCCATCCAAATTCTGTTCTTTAACATACCTTGCACAGCTCTTCTTCCCAGCTCAGTAGCAAACTACGAGTCCTCCTAAAAGTCCTCCAGGACAAAGAATACCCCTTGTTCTCCGATGGTCCACAGTCACATGGCTGCTGTAACGAATTACCACCAACTCACTGACTTAAAACAACCTTCCAGCTCTGTATATCAGAAGTCTCAAATGGGACACACTGGGCTAAAATCAAGGTTTCAGCAGGGCTGTGTTCCTTTCTGCAGGAAATCAATTCACTTGTCTTTTCCAGCTTCTAGAAGCCTCCTGCATTCTTTGGCTGGCGGCCCTTTCCTCCACCTTTCAAACCAGCAACACTGTGTCTCTGTGGCCCTTGTTACCTTGCCACAGCTCGTTCTGACCACAGCAGGCTGAAAGGCCTTGCACTTTTAGGGACTCGGGGTCTCTACATCTCAAGGCCCTCAACGTCAACCAAGTTGACTCAGCACAGCTGCCGAGTCCCCTCTGCCACGTAAGGAAACATCTGCCCAGCTGCTGATAATGAGGAGGTGGGCATCTTTAGGGGCCCGTATTCTGCCTACCACGGTCACCATCTCTGAGGTTCTGGTGATAAAATTCCTCTTTCTCAGGCCCTGCCACTGCATCCTCTTCTTGTTACACTACTTTTGATTCTACCTGTCTCCCAATGTTTTTCTTTCCAGCTATCTTCCTAAATGATATTCTCCGTTATGTAAAGGAATAGCTTAACTTGCTAAGAACTCTGTAGTCCTTCCCAGCACCAAAATTCTTTGACTCCATAATGATCAGTGTTCAAACTTTTTAATATTCTTTCACCTGGCTCCTCCATCAGAGAGAACAGCTTATCTCTGTAACACACATAACGCATCAAGAAACAGAACCTAACAATAAATAATGCGGACTGGACAGTGGGACTGTTCCAAGAGCAAGTCATCCAGGCAACTGCTGAGGGCTGAATTCAGGGACAACTGCCTGAAAGCGTCCCTTCCCCCAGACCTGCCATCGTGCTTAGCACAGGCAGCCTGTTTCCATAGACTGACGACACTCTGCTCACGTGGCTCCAACTTCCACAAACTGGGAGCTCCAAATAGTTTATGCATTTTCCACATCTATCAGAAGGTTGACTGTAAACTGATCAGACTGCTACTTTCCACTGATGTTTCCCACCACCAGCTTGGTAACAGTAACTAGTAGTAATCCAACCAAGTACCTCTCAGCTTTTCAAGCAAACCACACTGACTGAATTGGTCATTTTACTTATTTACTATTATAGGTTTAGGTAATTAAGTCAACCTTTTCCAAATGAGTCACAAAGACTACTGAAAACTGAGAGTTTACTATATATTAGAATAGTCCAATGTGCCCATTAGTGAAATTTTAAAATGCTTTGAACATGACAAGATTATTATCGAAGAATTCAATTACTATTTAGTCCTTTGTCAGCATTATACTGTACTTGCCCAGATTTGGTGTTATCAAATGAATGTTTATAGGCCTTGTAATTTTTTTTTTTTTTTTTTTAAGATACTAGGAATAAAGGTTTAACAGAAAAACCAGTCAAGCAAAGTTCAGTTTTGGATAGGGGTAAGCTGCTTTATCCATTCAATTTCTTTTGTGGTTCTTTGTCTATCAAGGTTTTTCACTTCTGCAGCCAGTTTTCCTGGTTTGCACTTCTCTTCAGACCTCCTGAGCACGCTGAGCGCCTGCCAGGCTCTATGCAGGATGCTGCGCACAACGCCACAGTCACCCACCGCTCAAGTGAACGAGAGCCAACAAGCCAAGAAACAAGGCCAGCTCGATAAGGGTATAACCTGAAGAAAGTGGAACAGAACAGGGAAGCGAAAAGACAGAAGGGCGCTTCCTAACTGGGAGGACGTGAAAGGCAGAGAGGGTGGGGGAGCAGAAGAGGGGCAGAGATCCTGGTGGGCCTTGTGGGCCACAGGAAGAGTCTGGCTTCTCCTCTGAGAGAAACGTGGAGCCCCTGGAAGGTTCTGAGCAAATGCCTGATTAGATGACTGGCATGTGAGAAAGAGAGTCCAGGAAGCAGAAGGGAAAAAATGAGTGGCTAGTGAGACAGAAGATCACAGGGCATCACCGGGAGGGGAGAGGTTAGGGCCTCTGGAAAAGCTTAACTTGACTCTCAAGGAGACAGGAGGCCCTGGCGGGGCCTCACACTTGTGCTTTCTTTGCAACGGGACCTTTCTCACAGCTTTGTTGGGGCAAATGAGGACGTGGGGAGGGATGTCAGGAGACCAGGGGACAATGCAGGTGAGAGGTGACAGTGGCAGTGGAGGCCACAGGAAACCCATACCCTGCAGATACATTTTATAGAAAATGCCCACAGGATTAGCTAATGTACTGGATATGGGGTGTGAGCAAAAAAGGAGTAAAAGAAGGTTCCAATATTAAAAACCATTGAATTATACACTTCAAAGGGTAAATAAATGTGAATTTTATTTTAATAAAGCTTCCATTTGCCTTTTTTAAAAAAAGATCCCAAGGGATCAAAGTGGGTAAGACTTAGACTGAAGCACTGGATGTGGAGAGGTGAAAAGACAGAGACTAGGGGTATACACACTAGGGGCGGTGTGCGTGTTTGTGTTTGGGGAAGTTCTCAGGTGTTGAAGAGAAAGAAGGTATGAAACAGTTATCTTAGAGACCAGAACTAGGAAAATACTGTAGGACAGCTGGGCAGCATTGGGGTCACACACTTAGAATAAGCCCAAACGAAACATGGGTAGGTGTGGGGTAAACAGAGTTGGATTAAACCAGGTTTGCAGCTCACAGAGGCTGTGAAGATGTAGAGAGGGAGATGGAGTGGCGCCAAGAGCAGCAAGGGTGATGGTGGCCACCACCTCCTGCAGCCCTTGATGCTAGTGCCTTCTGGGTTCTTCTACCCCCGACCATCCTTCATTATATCTCTAATTGTTTTTTATTAAAGACGGCCTAATACTAACTTTCTACGTCCTTCAATCTCTGTAGAAACCTCCAGTCCACCTTTTCTGGATTGATGATTTATGTGGCATAGACTCCAAAAGTCCAAGTTGAACTCTTTAAAGATACAGTTCCAGTGTCTTCCTGCATCAGGCAGCACTGATGAGAAATTCGATGAAATGCCACTCTTTCTGCTAGGTAGGGGGCTTCTCCAGTAGCATTTGGAACTTTCTCTCTGTCATTATTATTCTGAAATATGATACAGCATGGGTGAACTGTGGCCATTCTGGACTGACCCCGTACTTATCGCCACCGTTGCCTGGAGCACGTACTAACACTTGATCAAAGCTTCAAACTGTGCTCAACTCAAGATGAATGTTTGCAACCATGGGTCTAACTTCCACAAGGGGCAGGGCATACCAGCCTGTCCACATTGTTTAGTAGTCATCATTGGATTTATAGCTTATATCTGATTTCATTGAGCCTGGAGGGCTACAGGGACGAGGCTGGTTACATAGATGGAACTTGTCTTTGCAACCATATCACTCTAAGAGACTCCACACCAAACAGACCTTGTTCTTCCTCCTAAGCAGGCGCTTTGCACAGAAATGCTGACAATGGTTCCAGCCCTGGAGAAAAGGCGTGTCCAGGCCAAGGAGCCCACATGGGAGATCTGCAGACCACTTAGATGAGGAGTTTTGTTCTACTGTTGCTATTCTGTATTCTTTGCCTATAATCTGTGCAGTCCTGAGAGTCCACAAATATTTAAACTAATTCATAATTAGAACAGATACGTAAAAAGAGTAATATTTAATAACCAAAGCATGAGAAGTAAAACTTCCGTAATGAAACACTACAACGTTCCATACTGTCCCTAGTGAAAATAAATCCCAACTCCTCCAAAGGTTTTGTTCTGATCCAGTCTCTCTAATAATTACTTTCTAAAAGCAGAGCTGTCAGAAACACAATACAACTACATATATAATATTAAATTTTCTAGTAGTCACATTTTAAAAAGTAAAAAGGAACAGGTGCATTTAATTCTAACAATATACTTTAAACCAATATATCAAAAATACATTCTTTTTGGGGTGATGGAAAAGTTTTGGTAATGGATGGTGGTCATGGTAGCACAGCATTGTGAATGCAATTAGCAATATTGAATTGTATATTTGAATGTGGGTAAAGGGGGAAACGTTAGGTTGTATATCTTACTAGAATAGAACTTATTTAAAAACCACAGAGCTGTACATCAAACAGGGAACACTAACGTAACTATGGCCTATAGTTAATAGTATAATTACGATAATACTGCTTTATCAATTATAACAAAGAAACCACATTAATGCAAAGTGTTAATAATAGGGAAAATTGAGTGTGTAAGGGGGGTATACAAGAGCTCTGTATTTATTGTACTATTTTTCTGTAAACTGACAACTCCTCTAGTAAAACAAATATATTATTTCAACATGTAATATTAAAAATTATTAATGGACTACTTTACCTTTTTTTTTTTTTCCCCCATACCAAGTCTCTGAAATCTGGTGTGTCTTCTGGCTCAATTCAGACTAGCCACATTCAAGTGCTCAACAGCAGTATGTGGTCAATGCTCCTAAACTGGGCAGTGTCACCACAGGGTCTGAGATGGAATACAATCACTCGGTAACCTTGGGCAACAATACGGAATATATTTCCTATCTGAAAATACTGAAAATGGTTGGAATGGCTTCCCTCTCACTGCTGTGAAGTTCATTTATGCCAACCAGCTGTGCCCAGCATGTCCTCCCTTCCTATTGAGGTCATCAGGCCCTCAAATACTGTCATATTTCTTCTATTTTGCTCTTTCCTGGCTATATATATTAATCTCTGTATCCATAATGTTCCTGTCAGATACTTGCAATTTGGGAGAAAGATGTCATGAATTTGTTCTTCAGCAGTATTTTGTTCAAATGTACAGACCCACCCCATTATTAATTTACAATTAAAATACTGCAGTTTCAATATTTACTATTATAGTAGTAAAGCATTCGATTAAAGTGGGCTACAAATAATGCTCAACTATTATGAAAGACTTTCTAGCGCAATGCTTTCACTTCCTAGAACTTCTAGAAGGAGATAAAAAGATCCTGAATCTAGTCTCTGTCTTTTAAAATTCTTCTTTCCTAACCGCATTCCCTTTCTCTGTGTTATGTTCTATTGGAAATTCCCATTTTCATCAATCACTCATTCCTTCTGCTGTGACCTGTCTGCTATTTAATCAATCTTCTGAGTTTTTCTTCTAACCAATTCCAATTTTCATTTTAATTGTTGGGCTTTTTCATAACCTCAATGTGATTCTCTCCATTATCTCTGGGGATCTTAAGGAAGATTATTTTAAAACTTCTTTCATCTATTATAAAGTCTTCCTTTGTTCTGCTTGTTGTCTGTCTTTTCACAGTGTTGACCTTTCTCAGATATTTGGGGATTTGGGGCTGTGAACACTTGTTCTGCAGCAAAATAATCCCAGGAACCTTGTGTACCGTAGTAGCCTCCCACATAGCAGAGCTGGGGGGCTTGCCTGAGCAGTCCCCGCTTAGTAGAGGAAGCAAGTCTCTTACAGTGGAGAAAAGTACAGGCTTTACTTTGTTTTTATCAATAACTATATTTCAGTGCAACAGATATAACATGGAAGTAGTACATGTTAAATGGGGCTAAATAAAGTATCTAGAATTAATCCTGGAACTCAGAAGGTTCACTCAATCACATACATTTTAATTACCTCTAAAACCCAAGCATTATCATATTACTCTCCACTTTAAAGCCCCTCTGTGAAATGTAAAATAAAGGCAGAACACCTGATCTGGAAATATAAGGCCCTTCATAATTTAGATGTCCTAACTTTCTTTTGCGATTTATCCCTTCAACTTCCTCTTGACTACATGTATAATAAGGTAACCCTAATTAAGTAAGTGTGCTTTTACCCACTTCCTTACACAAACACCAGCAACTACTATTTATACATTAAGATCTGGCTCATAAATTACTTCACAATCAAGCAGAGGGAAATATTCTAATTTGCTGTATCTCAAATACTTCCGTGTTGTATCTATGGCACTGAAATACAGTTATTGACAAACTAGTCTCTGAACAAAGTAAAGCCCGAAATTTTGTCTTATTTGTCTTTATATCCCCAGCTCAAACAAAATGTTTGGCATATGCAAAATACTGAAAACTAATGGGTGAATATGAACTGGGTCGGGAGAAGTTGTAACTATACTGCTTTCCCAAACCTAAGAGTTGATATGCAAGGATCATTGAATATAAACCTGGGCCTGTAGTGGCAAAGATATTACCGACTATGAAGTGTAACCAGCAATAT
>JAQZBX010086971.1:0-12928 GCA_029593785.1 Cabassous unicinctus
CTGAGGGGGGTTAGGGTCCCGGCACTTCCCTTATCAGTTTGAGGGGGAGAAGGGCTAACATTGTAGAAATGTGACCTCAAATTGAGCATTAGGCATCCCCATTTTTAAAATGTTCCTCAGGTGGCACAACTTTGGGTAATTACCACTGGATTCTTCCCACAAACTTCTGTGCTTCATTCCATCTTTTTGGCTCCTTTCTCCTTTCTTTTCTTTCTCTGCCATTTTCTTCTGAAGAACATTAGCTATTACTCTTATTTTCTTACAAGCAATTTAAACCATTATTTTAATGACAGGGATCCTGATGATATTCATGTCCTTAGGGTCCCTCTCTTTGCCTTCAAACGATCTATTTCTCCCCCCATGACCAGCCCCAAGAAAGTTCTTTTTCTAAGATAAAATTAGGTACAGCAGTTGAGATAATAACACTTGCAACTAATTACACTTAGTTTTGCATTTTCAATTTTTAATTCATTACTAAAAGGAATGTGCAATGATCCTTTTTTAAAAAAAAAATTACAATTTTAACGGATTTTAGGAATAGTCTTTATCCCTGAGAGAGGGACATATATAATACATCTTATTACAAACTGTGACTCACCTGCATCACCATTCTATAAAAAGCTTTTTCAGTCAGATGTATGCTGAGGGCAAGGTTAAAACAATTGATTTGTCACATGCCTTGAGGGACCTTACAAGCCAACCCTAAATGCAGGATCTAAACTTCATATTAACTTTGGGGATGAATTTTTCCAGCAAGGAAACCTACATATTTGTTCTGAGATGTCTGTTGGTTTCGTAGGCATGTATCTTATCTAGATTAAAGCATAGAAACCAGGAATTTTCATCAACTGTAAATCGGGACTTTTCACCAGATGTTCCCAAGTTTTGGTGTTATCAGAGAATGAACACCTTTAAGTTTATCTAAAGTTTGCATTATATCAAGGTGGAAGTCCCCTTTTTGAGATATTACCAAACAAAAACTGGTTCATTTCAAACATTTCTGGAAGACCATTAGAATTGATTAGGAGGCTGCAGGGGGCTTCTTTTACTGTGAAGAAAAGAGGTATTGAGAAAATGAGATGTGGAACTCCTTCTGCCTTTGCCTCGGAGATGAAGGGCAGAGGGTTGTCATAAGCAAAGAGGGAGACAGGGTTCCCTACACTTAAGTCGCTGGCAGTTGTCTCTGACCTTAGTGATTTCTACTTCCAGCTTACAGTTGAGCAAGTCCCGAGTTCTGCCTCATGCAGCTGAGGATAACCCAGGATTTTTTTTTGGTAGAAGAATGAGGACATTTCTCCTTCTCAAGGAGAACTCCCAGGTCATTCACGTGTAGCATATTCTTATAGCAGACCCTTGCTACAACAATGAACTAGAACTTCTGAGAAGTTTTATCACACCTCTCCCCAATCCTCTCTTACTTCTCACATTTGTATCTACACTAAGTTCTTTTTTCTGTGTTACATGTTTCACTCTTGATTATGAGCCTTTGGAAAGGCCATCATTTTCCTTAAAGCTCCTTTCACCTCCTTGTTTCTAATGGTATAAATAAATGGATTCAGGAGGGGGGTGAAGATAGTATTTAGCACAGATACAACCTTATTAATCTTAAAGGAGGAGTGTGTTGTGGGTCTCAGGTACATGAACAAAACAGCTCCATAGAGCAGGGAGACAACTGTCAGGTGAGACGCACAGGTGGAGAAAGCCTTCTGGCGGCCAGTGGCTGAAGGAATCCGGAGGATGGTGGACAGGATGTAGATATAAGAAATCATAGTAAAGAGGAGTGAGCCTGGGATCACCAGGATGGTTGCCAGGAGACCCAGTAGCTCCAGAAGGCTGGTGTCTGCACAGGCGGCTTTCAAGATGGGGCCAACATCACAGTAGAAATGATTGATGACATTGTTGCCACAGAATGGCAACTGGATGAGCAGCAGCACTTGACAAAAGACAATGGTAAAGCTGACCAACCAAGAGCTGAGGGCCAGCTGCAGGCAGAGGTTGTGTGTTATGATGGTGGGGTAGCGAAGAGGCTTGCAGATGGCCACGTAGCGGTCAAAAGACATGACAGTGAGGATGAAGAACTCAGTCGTGCCCAGGAAGAAGTGGAAGAAGGCCTGCAGCAGGCAGCAGGGAATGCAGATGACAACTCTTGCCACAACAAAGGTCTCTAGCAGTTTGGGGATGACCGTGGTGGTATACCAGATCTCTAGGAAGGACAAGTTGCAAAGGAAGAAGTACATTGGAATTTGCAGTCTGGGCTCAGCCCAGACGATGGCAAGAATGAGTCCATTGCCTGCAAGGGTTAATATGTAGATGAGAAAGATCACGATAAAAAGAGGGATTTGTAGTCCTTGGATATCAGGAAAGCCTAAGAGGATGAACTCTTTGATTGCTGAGCCATTTCTCATGCCCCTTGACATTCTAGAAAAACAGGCAAGAAAGTAGCTTCTCAGAATTCTAACAGCACACTAAAATACAATTCAGACATAAAGAAGGATTTTGACTCCAATTTTTTTAAGTTCCTTCAGAACACCCACACATGTGTCTACATATACCCATAGCACCCTTCCTTACTGGTGATTTAGCTTGTTCTTTTTTAGCTAAACCTGCTTTTAATAGGCTTGAACGTATTAAGTACACTTGAAGAAAGGAAAAGTATTTTTTCACCCTACACAGCCATGGGAATAATCATTTAAAATATCTGTCATTAATCAATAAAATTATTTAAAATGAACATATAATGTCGTGTGTGCATAAACACAGCTTGTAAGTTCATAAGACATTAACCCCCAATCCTATATTATATTCTGAAAGAGAATTCTTGGCTTTCATATTATAGATATGTTTAAGAAAACTGAGTATAATATTTATATGTATGTATATAACTAAAAATCATTGCCATTATATTAGTGCTGAGATACAATTTAGATAATGGAACAGATGATTATATAAGCATATACTTCCAAACTCCAATTCAACCTCATTTTGTTAAGGAGGCTCAAAAATATTCAAAGCTAAATGGGTAAAACTGCTCAAGAAGTAGGGAAATGTACTAAACTTGAATGCAAAATTCCAAGACCACCTGAATCAGGCCCTGGTTTATAGTAAGTACCTAATAAATATTTATCAGATTTAACTCTATGGACACTAACCTTTAAAAAAAGTGAAAAAGATAGCACATGCTAAGGATAGCAAACTGGAAATTCTGGAATGTACATTCCTACCAAAACCTTCTTTTGTGACTCATCTTTTTATAGCAAATAAAGAATTCCTGATTGTATATGCAAATTGATAGGCTGAGAATTTTCTGTCATTCTATTAATATTCACCAGAAAATATTGACACTGCTTGCTTTCTTACTGGGGATATTCTGTAATGTTCTCATTCGATATAGGTAAGGTAAATAACTATGAAATGAATTGCACAATTTTCAAAGTACATAGGAAACTTAGCATGAGAGAGGCAGCTCACAGTTCTTGATATGTTGCTTAATTCTTCCCCCATATGAAAGAACAAATACTTCTATTTCCTTCCACTTGCTAAACCAGAAAAGGATTAATCTTTGTCTGTAATGCCACACATTCTAGTGCTTTTCCATGAAATTATAAGAGAAAGAGAAATATTTGAATTTGTACTAATGGCCAACATATCTGGCCGTGAGCCTGGTTCCTCGCGATAGTGATAGGGTAGATAGAGAATTATCTTCACTCCCCACACAGAGAAGACTGGCAGTCTCTCCACTCCAGTGTAAACTTTCTAAGGACTAGACATCCTGCAATATGGAGAATTAGACTTCTTAATTCCACAAGCATTTGTTGAGAGCTTCCTAGGTTGCAACTCCTGCCTGGTGAAATCCTGCTAGGGAACGAGAGCATATATAATAATTATCACATAACCCAGTGAGTAAAACCGTAAAGTTGTGCAGAGATTGTTTGGAAACACACAGAAGGGATCCCTTACCCAGCCGGGCCAGGGGTTAAAGTTTTCCCAGAGAAGGAGGTGCCCAAGCTGAGTCCAGGAGGAGCTAAAGAGGAAGGGAGAGTGGGGTGGGGGAGAGGAAACACATTCCCGGCAAGGACCCAATGTCTCTGGGAATGGAGCAAGAGCAGAGGCTCTGGCTTGAGCTGAAGCTGAGGCTCAGACTTGTCCTGGCTTGTTTGATAAACTAAGAGGTGGGGCAAGCCTCTGTGAGTCCATTTACATGATGGATTCTTGAGGATTTTAGAGGAGAAAATCTTAAGTCAGGGAGCTTGCTAACACGGGGGAAAATGTGTGTCTATGTGTGTGCGTGTGTGTGTGTGTGCAGCGTGGTATTGTCCTGCTTCCCCGACACACACACATGCTTCCATAAAGCTTTATGGAGGAAGGGGCTGCAGGGGTGACTGGATGACTCCTTTGAGGTCCTGGTCACAGAAAGCACAGCTGTGCTCTCCGGGTGACAAAGTGGGACATGTCTTAGAGGGGAGAGACATAGCCTCCTGTGTTTGTAAGGAACATGGCTTAGCTTTGGTATCACAAGGACCCAGGAGCACCAGCAGTTGTGTCAGCAGAAACGGAGCCAGCTGAAGTGGTGGAGCCGGGTGAGAGCAGTGGTTCCCAGCTGTGCCCAGGAGAAGGCAAGTAGAACGAGAAAAGAGACAGGAACCAGGCAGTCGTTGCCCAGACGGCCAAATGGACTGGACTGTGAGGACACCTGCAGCTTTGTGTGATTTTGATGGAGGTTAGAGGGCTGGAGTTAGCAGGTAAAAGCAATATTCAAAGAATCATAGGAAAGTAACCTTAGGAAACTGAGTTTACACTGAAGTTAAAATACTGGACACAATATGGCCATCTGTATAGTCATCGAAACTGAACTGTATATTCTAGACTCTTCCATTTCCTTTAGAAAAAGTCACAATGTATAGGGTCAAACAGTGTCCCTCCTCATTTCCCCGTATCTATCAGTCACCAAGTCCTGTTAATTTTACCTCCTTACTGATTCTCCACTCCATCCCCTTCTTTCCATCTTATCTGAGGCTGCTTTAAGAACAGCCTCCCGACTGGACTCCTTGTCTCCTGACTTGCCACACCATTTCCTACCCATATTTCAAGTTGTTGCAGTGGGTGGTCATTCAAAAACCCAGTTCTGACCATGTCACTTCTCAGAACTTTGAGGGTAACATCCAAACACCTTAATGTGACATTCAAGGCCACGGATGGCCCGGCCTTACCTGCCTTTCCCGCCTGCTCGTCTGCTGTTTCTCCTTTTCTCCCCATACCTGTTGAATTACTGTGGCTCAGAGGTTGGCCCCCTAAAATAAACTTGAACTGGAGCACAGCTGTGTGCATTTGTCTACGGATTGTCTGTGGCTGCTTTCAGACTGCAAGGGTGGAGTACGAGAGTTGTGTCGGAAGCCACATGCCCCACAAAGCCTAAAATATGTATTCTATGACTCTTTACAGAAACAGCTTGCTGACCCCTACTTTAGTTCCTGAACACGCCATCCTCCGTCTTGCTTCCAAGCACATGCCGGTCCCTTTCCCTGGAATACGCTCCTCCCTTCTCCATCATTTGGGTAAGTCCTGTCTGACTTTGGAACTCAGCTTGGGAGCCACCTCCACGGGAGGCCTTCCCTGACTCCCCTTTCCAGTCGGGTTAAGGAGCTACTTGTACGTGTCTCCATAACACCCCATGCTTATCTATATCTGCACAGTTACAGAGTTGTATTTCCCATTTATTTGGTTGGCTTCCCCCACAGACGCTAAGTCATATATTTATCTGCAAGGGTCTGGCACAAAATAAGCCCTCTCTCTCTCTCTCTCTCTCTCTCTCTATATATATATATATATGTATTTAAAATTATATATATTGGATAATTACTTCAATGCATAGCTTCTGGTTATTTATCAGTTTGTGTACACTGCTGCAGCCATATGTTTACATGTGCTGCTATCTCTTACATTTCAAAGTTGGAGACGTCATGACAAGGGATTGTTTGCTGAACACTTTGTCTCCCGGTGCTGTTCCCAGCTTTTCTTTAGTGAGTTTTGTTGCATAATCTTTCCCTCATTGGGGATATGCTATTAGAAGCTGGAAGAATAACCAGAGCACAGTGAGTACAATAAGCTTTCTTAACCCATTTAATGCTCAGTGGTTTTGGGATTGAGTTGAGTCGTCTTTTGTTTTTGTTTTCTTCCCCTGAGCTATGGTTGTTGCTGTCAAGGATCCTGTAATTTTCTTAAACTTTTCAAAGTATCAGAAGAAGTTAAAAAAAAAAAAAAGAAAAGGTATTCATGCATTTATTTTCTGTTCCGGATTTGGCTAAGGGCAATATGTCCTAACTCTTGGGGTTTATTTGTTTTGTTTCTAAAATGTTGATGGGGTCCAGTTTCATTTTTTCAAGACTTTGATCATGCAGTAACATATGCCGTAGGTTCCACAAAGGGAAACAGGGCACCCAGAGACACTATTTGGGGGACTCCCCTGAGCTGGAATGCGAGTAAAGATAACCAGTTTGAAATTCATCTCACAGATTAATGGTTCTGGGAAAGATGCCATGAATAGAGACCTCTTTCGTTTAGGAAGATTCAAGTCCAGATAATTGTTACGACTTTTCTGCATGAGACTAAATTAATCTGTTGGAACTTACTTGCTGGCTTCAAGGCATCAAGACTATTTGTATCTCTCATTCTGGAGAAAAGCAAAACCTTATTCAAAATAGTACTCTTTTTCTCTATGTGGCAAAACAATACTTACAGCAATAATGATTCCCAGGAAAAAATTCTGGTCCTGAGGTGTGTCCTTGTCCACAGCTAAACTGAAAGAAAAGGAGAGAGATTGGATTTGAGTCAGTCTAATTGAAATAGAAAAATTTCCTTTTCCTTTTTGCACTGGGCAAATGAATCTCTCTCTTTCGGAATTTAAGGCAAGTTCCGTGATATATCAGTGAATTCTATTCATAAAGCTCTCAAGAAATTCTAAGATTTCTTCTGCGTTTAGGAGAATTGTATTGAGGGTGAGTAATACATCAGTTCATATTAGGTCAAGATTTCTTTTCTTAAAATAATGATTTGTTAGTGGGACACTTCCATAACTTCCTCTGGGACATCGTCTCCATGGATGTGAGCCAGAGAATCCCAGGAGATAAGGTCTCACTAAAAGTTTATTCATAATTCAAACTGAGGAATTTGCAGTTTTTAAAATTCTCATTGGTACCAATCATCCCTGAAATCCTGAGATAATTAGTCAAAGCCTGGAATCCATGATTTATTTATTTATTTTTTTGTATTTTGTCTCTTGATTCAATTTCTCTAAGAAGGGAAATCAGTGTTACCCTAATAATTAAAAGTGTTTCTCTAATGAACTGAATTGAACCAAGGTTGGAAAGCTGATCAATGATATGAAAAATGGCCATGTATGCAGGAATGCAAGAGTAAGCAAAATAGATCTTTTTTTTTTCAGGTACCAGGACCTGGGATTGAACCCGGGACCTCGTATGTGGGAAGCCGGCACTCAACCACTGAGCCACATCATCTCCCCTGAGTTGGGTTTTTTTTTGTTTGTTTGTTTGCTTGTTGTTTGTTTGTTTTGTTTTGTTTTTAGGAGGCACCATGAACCAAACCCGAGTCTTCCCATGTGGAAAGCAGGCGCTCAACAGCTTGAGCCACATCCATTCCTTAGCAGAATAGATTTTAATTTGATTTTCTTGTAAACTATCGAATGGTGATAAGTGAAAAGACAGTGGCCTAAAGTGTTGAGGGTCATATAGAAAGTTGATGGATATAGCAAGTATGACTAATTGTTGGAAGAAACTCTCTGCAAAACAGGAAAATAAAATTGGAATTGTAACTTTGAAAAAAAATGTTTTATTGAGACACAACTCACATAGAATAAAATGCACTCATTTTAAGAATACCTTGTGTATTCATCACTCCAGTTAAGATGAGGAATGTTCTCAGTACCCCAAAAAGTTCCCTTGTGCCCATTTGCACTTAGTCAACCTCAACATTCTCTCTCCCACCCCAGCAACCACTGATTGGATTTCTATGTCTATAGATTAGTTTTGCCTGTTCAATAATTTTACATAAATGGAATCATATGGTATATATACTCTTTCATGCCTGGCTGCTTTTGCTTACCAAACTGTTTTTGAAATTCATTCATGTCAGTAAGAATAAAAAAGTTCATTCCTTTTAATTGCTGAGTAATATTTTGTTGCAAGAATAAACCACACTTTATCTGGTTACTAATTGATAAATATTTGGTTTGTTTCCGTTTTGACTATTGTGTTAGTCAGCCAAATGGGTGCTGATGCAAAGTACCAGAACTCTGTTGGCTTTTATAAAAGGTGTTTATTTGGGGTAGAAGCGTACAGCCACAAGGCCCTAAAGAGTCCAACTCAAGGTACCATAAGAGGTACTTGCTCACCCAAAGTCATTTGCCACGTGTTGGAGCAAGATGGCGGGCGATGTCTGTGAGGGTTAAGTCTTCCTTCTTCCTCTTAAGGCTCTGTGGTCCCAGCTTCTTCCAATCTCATTTATAGGCTGGCATAAGGCTCATCTCTCTCCCTGGGGCTAGTTTCTTTCCAGGCTCAGCTGTTCTGCTCTCTTCACAAGGTCAGCTGTAGATTATCAAGCTCATCTCTCTTCCCCGGGCCTCTGCCTTGTCTAATGAGGGGCCTCTCTTCCTCTGCCATTTCTTTTCCTGTATGAGTATCCGCCCAATAAGGGGGTGGGGACTCAAAGCCCTACTGATGTGGCTGAATCAAAGCCCTAATCTTAATGTAATAAAGTAAATGTAATCTTTGAATTTAACACAATCAAAGAGTGTCACTGCCCAGAGGAACTGACCCCAGTTTACTAACATAATCAATATCTCTTTTTGGAGTTTATAAATAATATCAAACTGCCACAACTCTCATTAAAACTGTGGTGAACATGCATATAGAACTTTTTTTTGTTGTCATGTATTTTCATTTACCTTGGGCAAATGAGTAAGAGTGAAATTCTTTAGTCATAAGGTGAGTGCATGTTTAACTTCTAAAGAAACAGCCAAATTCTTCTCCAAACGTTTTGCACAATTTTACAGTCCTACCAACAATGTATGAGAGTTCTATTTGCTCTACCTTCTCACCAACATTTGTTGTTTTTAAAAAATTTAATATTATAGTAGTTGTAAGGTTTTCTCATTATTAATTTAGTTTGCATTTCCCTGATAACTAGAGATTTTGAGCACATTACTTTTATCGACCATTCATATATCACCTTTTATGAAGAATTGGTTTAAATCTTTTGAACATTAAATTGGATTGTTTTCCTGTTATTGAGTTGTAAAAGTTCCTTATTTTAGATATGAGTTCTTGTCAGATAAAAAATTAAAATAGTGATGGTAGCACAAAATTGTAAATTAGGTAATGCCACTGAAATGTAACTAATGCCCTAAAATAATTAAAATGGCAAATTTCATGTTATGTGTATGTTGCCACAATTAAAAACAAACCTCTAGATATATTAAAAAATGAGAATATTTTCTTCCAGTCTGTGGTTTGCTATTGATTTTCTTTGCAATGTATTTTGATATATAGAAGTTTATTTGAAATCTAACTTATCATTTTTCTCTTTTTATGGCTCATGCTATTTGTATCCTGCCTAATGAATCTACCTGTCTCCAAGATTGCAAAGATTTTCTTCTGTGTTTTCTTTTTAGATGTTTTGGTCTATGGTACATTTTGAGTTAAATTTTGTGTAAGATGAGAGGTAGTTGTTGAGGGTAATTTGTTTCCTATCAAATAGTTGTTCTAGTACCATCTGTTAAAAAGAGTACCCCCTTGAATTGACTACATTCCTTTATAAAAATCAATTGATTATAAATATATGAGTCTATTTCTAGGACCTTCTGTTCTATTGATTGTCTCTCTCTGTGCAAATACCATGCTATCTTGGTTACTGCATTTTGAAAGTAACCCTTGAAGTCAGGTAGTCTATGTCCTACAACTTTTTTTTGGTCAAGGTTGAATTGACTATTCTAGCTCCTAGGCATTTCAACATAAATTTCAGAACTAGCTTCCAGTTTCTACAAAGCAACCTGATGGGTAGTTTATGGAGTGGGGTAGCCTGGCAACGATTAAGGCAATGTTGCTAATTTAGCTTCTTTAATTTATTGTAACAATATTTTATAGTTTTGCAGTTTTCAGTGTAGTATTTTGTTAAGTTTATCCTTCAACATTTGCTGTCTTTTGATGCTAGTGTAAATGGAATTTTTAAAAATTTAATTTTCCAATTTTTGTTGCTAGTACATGTAGCCAGTATATGCCCATAGCATAGAAACAAAATATTTTCATAGGTCTTTTATCCTGCTGCTTTGCTAAATTCACTTACAGGATTTTCTACATATACAACCATGTCAGTGAATAAATACCATTTATTTTTCCCCTTCCAATTTGTATACCTGTTATTTTTTGTCTTCCCTTATTGCATTGGCTAGGACTCTAGTACAATGTTGAAAAGAGGTTGTGAGTACAGACATTCTCCCCTTGTTCCTGATATTGAGGAAAAATAATGTTTTGCCCAATAATGATGTTAGCAGAATTTTTTTTGTAGATAAATTCTTCTTTCTCAGGTTGAGGAAGTTCCTACATTGCTGAGATCTTTTTTTCATGAATAATTGCTGAATTTTGTCAAATGATTTCTCTGCATCTATTGAGATGGATATATGGTTTTCTCCTTTAACTGTTAATATGGTTGTAGTAGTTTGGTATTGTTTATGAATTCCAAAAATAGATATTGGATTGTGTTTGTAAACTGGTCTGTTCCTCCGGGCATATTAGACTGTATTAAATTCAGAGGTTTCACTTTTACTATATTAAATCAAGATTAGGGCTTTTATTTGACCACATCATTAGGGCATGCAAGGTTGAGTCCCCACCCCCTTGGTGGGGATAAAACAGATGCTCACTCGGAAGTAAATACATAGAGAGGGAGAATACAGAAGCAGATACACAGGAAGAGAGAGTACTCCATAGAGACGTCCTGGGAAGAAAGATGAGCATGATAGTTTACAGCTGACCTTGTGGAGAGACCAGAGCAGCTGAGCCCAGAAAGAAATGAGCCCCTGCGAGAGTGGTGAGCCTTATGCCAGCCTACAGCTTAGATGAGAAGAAGCTGGGACCACGGAGCCTTAAGAGGAAGGAGGAAGGCTGAACCCTCGCACACATGCCCGCCATCTTGTGTCAACACATGGCAACAGAATATGGGTGAGAAACTACCTCTTATGGTACCTTGAGTTGGACTCTTTAGGACCTTGTGACTGTAAGCTTCTACCCCAAATAAATACCCTTTATAAAAGTCAACAGATTCTGGTACTTTACATCAGCACCTCTTTGGCTGACTAATAATGGTGTATTCTTACATTGCTTTATTTTAAAATATTAACCAAAATTGGAATTCTGGTATAACCCAAGTGGTCATGAAATATTAGTTCTTTTCTATATTAATAGATTTAATGTACTAATGTGCTGTTAAGGCTTTTTTTTGTCTAAGTTCATGAGGGATATTAGTCATTAGCTTCGTTTTCCTATATTTTCTTTGGTTTTGATATCAACATAATGCTGGTGTCATAAAATGAGTTGGGAAGAATTCCTTCCTGGAAACTTTTTACTACCTGAAGGAATTTTGTGAGATTTGGAGTATTCTTCCCTTAAATATTTGGAATTAATTAAGCAGTGAAGTCATCTGGAGATTGAGTGTCCTTTGTAGGAAGCTTTTAAAAAAATTTATTTTGAGATACTTTCAAACATGCAGAACAGTTACAAAAACAATACAAACCCTATACAGAGAATTCCATCATACTGCCCCACCCAAACCAGATACCCACATCCACCAATTTTAACATTTTGTCACAAGATATGATATGGCAAATATTATTCTATTATCCATCCAGCTATCTATCTTTTCTTTTATCAATCCATTTCCTGAATATTTGAGTGTGTGTTGTACACATCATGCTTTTTGAACACTAATACTACCATATACATTTCCTAAGAACAAGGATATTCACTATGGAACCACCTTAAGTGCAGTTATCAAGTTCAAGAAATTTAACACTGATATAAAGCTTATACTCTATATCCCAGTTTTTTTCATATGTCCCAATAATGTCCCTTTGAGTCTTTTCTCCTCCCTTGTTACATCTCATCCAGTATCATGTATTACCTTTAATTGTCATTGTCTCTTTAGTTTCTCTTTCTTTCTTTTTTTAAATTGTGGAAACATATATACAGCATGAACTTTCCCATCTCAACCATCCCAAGCATACTATTGAATGGTATTAATTGCATTCATAATACTGAGGTACTATCACCACCTTCCATTATCAAAACTCTCCTATCTCCCTAAACAGAAACTCTGCACCTATCAAGCATTAACTCCCCATTTCCCCTTCCCCACACCTCTGACAACCTGTACTCCAATTTCTGTCTCTATGAGCTTGCATATTCTCCAGCATTTTCTTTGTAGTTACCATGGGGCTTAAGTTTAATGTCCTGAATTTATAACAACCTAGTTTGCTTTGAGATACCAACTTAACTTCAACAATATACACAAACTAGATTCCTATACCTCTCTGTCCGCCCCCCCCACCATCTTTATGTTGTTTTCTTGTCACAAATTTCTTGTTTATACATTATGAGTCTCAAATCACTGATTAATCATTATATATTATGCATCTGCCTTTTATTTATTTATTTATTTATTTTAAAGATTTATTTATTTTATTTATTTATCCCCCCCTTGCTGCTTGTGTTGCTGTGTCCATTCGCTGCGTGTCTTCTCTGTGTCTGCTTATCTCCCCCTTGCTGTGAGGTCTTGCCGCATCAGCCCACGGCGCCGCGCGAGCCGGCCTGCCCTCACAAGGAGGCGCCGGGAAGCGAACCCGGGGCCTCCCATATGGTAAACG
>JAQZBX010086972.1:0-12932 GCA_029593785.1 Cabassous unicinctus
GACTCGCTTAAAGGAAAAGGCTCCGGTTTTACGCTGAAGCCTGGCACCCGCTCTCGCTCGGGTGGGTGACAAGGTTTACACGTGCGTTGAGCGGTGCAGGCCTTGGGGAGCAGCACTCCGCAGGTGGGGGTTCCCTCGCATGAGGAGGGTCCAGAGCCACGAGCAGCTCAACGCACCCCACCTGGGAGCTGGGAAGTAGGGGCAGTGGCTGGCCCCTGCCCAGAGAGAGGGCAGCCTCTCACAGGGGGGTGGGAGGGTTTGGCCAGGGACGGGCTTGGAGGGGAACCCAGAGCCCGCAGAAGGCGGCTCGGGGGCCGCGGGGCTTCTGAAGAACAGGGAGACTAGCTCAGGGGACCGAGCACCCTCCCACCCAGAAGCCTCTCGCCCCGAGACCGCTCTCCCCGCAGGGCAGCACGAGCCAGACCCGGAACTGCCTGCAAGGGAGGGTCCTGCTCTGTCGGCAGGTGCTGGTGTCCCCAGAGGCAGGAACAGCTCTGGGTTTGCGCCCCGCTGCCCGTTGGGGGCAGGGCTGCACCAGGGTGTCCGGGGAGCGTGCGTGTTCAGGAAGAGCGTGCTCGGGGGGCAAGGGGAGAGGGGCCTACGAGAGCCACCTACGGCGCCAGGAGCCAGAGCCGGCTGCGGAGCGGCCCTGTCTCGCGAGGAGCTCGGACTTCCTCGCCCTGGCCCTCGCCTGCTCTGCGGGCCAAACTGCTCACTCGGCAGAGAACTGAACCAACCAGAATTCCGCGTTCTCGACAGGCATTTCCCGGGAATCCCGGCGTTTCTGGCCACTAAGCGCATTTCTTTCTCGGTCGGTGGCTCTCAACCAGGGCCGACTGTGCTCGCCACCCAGGGGGTGCCTGCTAAGCCCGGCTGGGTGGCTGGGGCCGCTGCCCACCGCCCGCCCCGCAGGCCCGCGCCCGCCTGCCAGCGCGGGGGCCCTCCCCCACCCAGCGCTGCTCAAACACCAACGCGTACTTCCTGTCCATGCCAATTCCTTGAGAACTCCTGTTTTCTTCTGCACACAATCTCTCTCTCTCTCTTTTTTCCAAACAGGTTTTCATGCAAAATCTTTGAAAAAAATAAAATTATACTGAGGGCGAAGCTACTCTCTGGGACCCCATTTGCACTCTGCTACCGATAATTTAGCAGGTGCTGCGCTCGGGGCCAAAAGGGCTCCTTAGCGCCCAAGAGCAGCTGACGGCCAAAATCCTGCCTCCACGTGGGACCACGGGGTCCAAGGACACAGTGTGTGTACCCCCTTTTTTTTTCTCTCTTCGTGAAGGGATATGACTTAAAAAGATAAAAACGGCCCCTTCATTGTCGTTCAGCGGATGTTAACAGAAGCCCGTTGGCACACGTCCCCAGGCCGTCTCTGACACGCCTGAGCCTTCACCTTTTATCATCGGTTTCTCTTGATTGGTCAGTTTATGGCTCGAGCCCACCAATCCAGGGTGGCCGACCATTTAATTTAAAATTCATCACCTGTGTCTGGCTCTGGCCACACTCTCGAGAGTGAGGACGAGGTCACCCTGGGGACGGGAATCCAGGCGGGAGCCTCCTGGGACAGGGGGGAAGGAGGAAGAGGCTCACAGAGCTGCTGCCATGTGGCCCCGAAGTGCCCTCCTGCCTCTCTCTCCAGACCGATCCCTGGGACAGCCGGAAGCTGGAGATCCCAGCATCCCGACCCCGGAGATGCCCGTTTATTAGATGTGAGGAAGGGCCTGGGGCTCTGATTTTGAGCAAGCAGCCCACCCCTCCAAGGCAGTCTTATGGAATGGTCTAGAACCTTGCTGTGGGGGAGCAGCCAGCTGGGTTAGGCCTGAGCGGAGGCTAATCTGTCAGAGTTGCTTTGCCCTCTCTCAAGTGAGAACACTCTAGTTTAAATCTGTCCTCCAGGGAAGCGGATGTGGCTCAAGCGATTGAACGCCTCTCTCCCACATGGGAGGTCCCAGGTTCGGTTCCCGGTGCCTCCTAAAGAGATGAGCACACAGGAAATGGACACAGAGAGCAGTGAGCGCAAACAACAGGTGGGGTGGGGGTAAATACATAAAATAAATAAATCTGTCTTCCAGCCGCAATGTCCCTCCCTTGGAAAGAGAACCTTGGCATCGTGTTCCGGGCAGTCCACAAAGACCCCTCGCCCACACACTCCAACCCTTACAGGGCTCTGCAGGTCCCCTTTTGACACCTCCCAACACCCCCACTCCCCAAATCCTGCCTCTGTGTCTCTGGATGCAGCCTCAAGCAGTGCACAGTCCCCCCTCCCCTCCAACTCTCCTCACCTGGAAACCGGCCCACGGCAGGGTCTTCATGGGGGTGTCTCTCCCTGCTTTGTGGCGCTGGGCTGGGACAGGGGTAGGCATCCTGCGGATGCTTCCAGACCATTCTCCCTCCCTCCTCCTAGCACAGCAGCCGTGACCCTCGCGTCTGCAGGCTTATCCAGCTGCCCTTCTGGGTTACTCCGGGCACTCCCATCTTTCCATGAAGATTCTTACCCAGTTCCCACCACTCATAAAACGGCACTTGCCGTTGGAGACGTAAGTCTTGGGGACTTCACAACACAGAGAGAAAACTGTATATTTGAAAGTGGTTGAAATGGGAAATTCTCATGTATATATGCAATCACAATGAAATTAAAAACAAATAAACTAGAGCCATTCGACACCAAGAGTGAACCCCAATGGGAATATGAACTATGGACTTCAGTTGATAATCTCATTCTAATAATACTGGTTCACCAATTATAGCAAATATACCACACTAATGCAAAATGTTATTAACAGGGAAAACTGGGGGAGAGGGGGGTTTGAGAACGCTGTGCTCTGCGTCATTTTTCAGTAAACCTTCAACTGCTCTAAAAAGTACCCCATTAAGATACACACACAGAGAAGTGGATGTGGCTCAAGCGATTGGGCTCCCGTCTACCATATAGGAAGTCCAAGGTTCGATTCCCGGGGCCTCCTGGTGAAGGCAAGCTGGCCCACGTAGGAGTGCCGGCCCACGCAGGAGAGCTGGCGCAGCAAGGTGATGCAACAAAAAGAGACAGAGGAGGGACAATAAGAGACACAGCAGACCAGGGAGCTGAGGTGGCGCAAGAGATTGAGCGCCTCTCTCCCACTCCGGAAGGTCCCAGGATCAGTTCCTGGTGCCGCCTAAAGAGAAGACAAACAGACACAGAAGAACACACAGCAAATGGACACAGACAGCAGACAGCGCAAAAAAACAAAGCGGGGGAGAGGGGGCAGATGATAAATAAATAAATAAAATACAAACACACACACACACACACAGGTAACTGGTCCAGCCTCCAGGCCCTTCAGTTCCTGAAAGTCCGGTTACCTTGTGCCCAATCTCTCGCTCCCATTTAAGCCGTCGTAGCGCGCAGCCTTCCTTTGTAAGGCTGCCACTCTCATCCATTAGCCAGTCCCTCTGGCCTGGCCTCGCCGCCACCTGCTCTTTCCCACCCCCTCCCAGCCATCAGCAGATGCTGTTGCTTGCTTCCCAGAACACCCCCCCTTCTCCCCACCCCTGTGTCATCACCCCATCTCTCTCCTGTCTCTTCTCAACATAGAGGCCAAAATGAGCCCATCAGGGGACAAATCAGATCGCATCCTCTGCTCTAAACCCCCCGGGGCTCCTCCCCACAGGGCCCTGCACAGCAGACCCTCCGACCTCCCCATCCCCCCACCCCACATCTGGCCACACAGGGCCCCTGCCCTTCCCATCCTGCTCGGTCACCTCCTTTGAGTCCTCGCTTGGCTGCCCCCCTTCTGAGCAATGACTTCCCAAACGTCCCCAGTAAATGTTTCCCCATCCCACGGTCCCTTTCCCTCTTCCTGCCTGTTCTTCCTCTACCTGATCCCCTTCTAACACACGCGAGACTATTTCCTCTTATTGTCATCTGCTCCCCTCAGCCCCTAGAATATAAGTCTCGCCAGGGCGGGGATCTTGGTTTGGTTCTGAGCCCAGAACAGAGCCTGGCACAAAACAGGTGCTCAACAAACATGAATGATTTATCCATCGGCCTCTTAGGAGTTTAGTTAGCAGGACTCAGTCAAGAGTTTGAGCAGAAGTCAGAGGCCAGGAGGGGAAGCTGGTGCTGCCCCCACCCAGGTACTTCCCCAGATGCAGTGGCCTGCGGCTCTGTGCTCCTTTTAGCGGATTTATTTTTAAAGCGAATGAGGAAATGATAGTTCAGCCTGCGCCTCATTCAAGCAAGACCCGCGTCACATTTCCCGGACCCTGCCCTTAAGCGGAATAGTGACAGGATGCCCGGCCCAGCCACACGGGGCAGGGGGCTAGCAGGACGAGACGGGAGGAAGAGCAACCCCCCAACCTTAACCCACCCAAGGGCTACAGGTGGGGGGGCAGTGATGGGGAAGGACGTGCAGCAAGGCCGAGTGGGCGGCCTGAGGGGGGACGCGGGGCGGGGGCTGGCGGCGACCTTCCCCAGCGTCCCCTCCTCCCTGGTCCCCTACCCCTGTGGGCGGTTCATGGGATCCGTATCGTGGACGCCCTCTTGGGGTGGGAGCCTCGACCTCCCTTTCCTTCCAAGGCCCTCCTGCTTGCCTGGGCTGGGGCCCTGTTCCCCAGGCAGAGACCCCACCAGAGCTCCCCAGCCCTCTGTGGGGTCGCAACCACCCGGCAGGGCCGTGGGGCTCCTGATAGGGCTCCTCAGGGCTGAGCAACTGGGGCACCCCCTTCCCCCATCCCTACCCCCCTGAGCAGCCCACTCTCTTTCCTACCCCTTGTCCCTTGGGGCTTGCGCCCTCTACTGGCCGGCTCTGTCCTCCCCTCTCCAATACCCCCGGGACCTGCAGGGGTTGAGGCTGGGTTCCAGCAGCCACACTGCCCCCCAGTCAGCAGGCTCCTCCCCAGGCAAGGCACCCACCGCGGAGGGTTCTGACTCCGGGGTCCCGCTGCTGAGCACTCACCTTCCTCCTGCTCTTTGGAGAAGCCGCTGGTGGCTGTGAAAAACGGGGGGTGGGGGGGGTAAGGAGAGGGCAGGGGTAGGGGAGGCCCAGGGAGCCCAGGCAGCCTCGGACGGGGGCCTCGCGAGACCCAGAAGCACCTGCATTTACAGATGCTCCTTTGAGCTCACAGCTTCGGGCAGAGCAGTGGAGGGCAGGTGAGAGGTGAGGCTGGGACCTGAACCCGCACGGTGAGTGGCTGGTCTCAGGCTCTGCCCCGTGGTCCTGGGGCACATTCAGCTCCTGCCTCTCCTGTGCTCCCAGCACCCCGTTGCCCGAGCGGGTCTCCTCTGCCTGCAGCCCCCTCCCCGATGCCCCCCAGGCTCACCCAGTGAGGCCAAGCAGAGCAGCAGCAGGAGCCTCATGCCCCCAAGGTGAGGGGCTCTGCTCAGGCTCCCCAGATCTCCCGAGGTCTCGGCTGCTCCACCCTGGGGCCCCGGGGTGCTCCCTGCCGGGTGGGTGCCTGCAGCAGGGAGATAAGCCTGGGCTGACAGGTCGGCCGGTCCTGTCATCCTTCCCACCCTCTGCCAAGGGCTCCAGCCTCTTGGGCAGTGGATTTAAGCTCAGCCGTCTGTACTGAGCTGGGGTCCCCGACCTGCGTCCTGCCTGCCAGGACGATTCTGTGGCTTTCACGGCAGGGGGAGCCAAGTCTGCCAATCAGTCCAGTTACCCAGAAGGGCCTGACGTATGGTGGGGTCCTCTAAGAACTCCCCAGGGGAGTTCTGACGTGCGCCAGGGAGACCCGGGGGGCTGGATCCCCCTTTGGGAAGCAAGTGGAGAAGCAACTTTCGTCCATCTCCTGGGGGTCTGCTAGGCAGCCCACCCAGGCTCAGCCCTGAAATTAGACCTCGGATTGGAGGGGGGCCCTGGCCCCAGGGGCGTGACTGGTCACCCTTGGGCGTGAGTGGTGTGGCAGCCGCCGGGCCCACACGCTGCCCTGAGGAGCTCGGAGGAGGGGCTTCCTCACGCCCCAGGGATGGTGGGCCCCCCAGGGGCCTGGCCCCACGCCAGCCTAGACGACAAGGAGACCAAGCCACGTCACAGGCGTGGCCTTGCCAGCGGCCTGCACCGGAGCTGACCCAATCCTGAGAGAAAGAGGGTAGGGGGGTGAGCGGACCCCTGTGGAGGCCGGAAACCTCAGACTGCTCTAAGGGTAAGTCCGCGGGGGTGGGAGGGGGAAGGGGGAGACCAGGCCTGGACCCCTCAGGGCTGGGGCTCAGGGCAGCCTGGAGCAGGGCCTTACCTGCCCCACAGGGGGCTCGGGCCTCCTCAGGGGGTCTGGCGCCACAGGAGGCTGGTCGGGGAGGGTGACCCTGCCAGTGAGGGGGGCAGCAGGGAGGACGATGCCTCGGCCTCCCCAGCAGACTCGGCCTGGTTTCATCACCTGCCACCCCCATTCCCGACCCCTATCCCTGGGAATGGGCCCTGTACCCCCTGGCCCGCCTCCCTCTGCTTTAACTTCTCCCTTTAGGCAGCAGGAACCTCTCTCCCCAAAAGCCCATTCTCACCTCTGCTGGGAGGGGGTGGAGAAGGAATTGGGGTGGCTGGGGAGGCTGGCTGCTCCTCCCAGGCTGGAAATCTTTTGCTTAAAGACCCAGAAGCTCCAGTTTTTGTTCCCTGCACTCAGGGGAACCCATGTAAGCTGGGGCGGCCCGTGAGGAGGCTGATTTAGGGGAGTGGGGGCAATCCTCTCCAGTGTCTGAAACACTCGTGCCTGCCTCCGGTCAGTGTCTTGGGGAAGCCCAAGCCAGAAGGGGGGCACTCGGGGGGCGTTCTCCAGGGCCTTCTTTCCCCGTCCCGTCCCCAGCCCCTTGAGCAATCACCCCCGTTCCCCTCATACTGGGGGTGTTGTTTCTGGAGGGGCTGGTTCTCTGGGATGCCCCCGAGAGCACCCCGAACCGCCGAGGCGGAGGGCAGCTTTGGGGCAGTCTGCTCTGGACTGGTGTTTCCAGGGCCCGTCTCCTCTATAGTAAAGGAACCTTACTGGTGTCCTCTGGTTTCTTTCATGGCCAAGGCTCTGGGAAGCCGCACCAGGTGGGAGCCTGCACTGAACTGCCTGGGCCGGCACAGCTTCCAGACAGAGGGACAGAGGTCTCTCAGGGCTGGGCAGGGGAGAGTCCAGGAATTCCCAAAGCTGTGGGCGGCTGGGACTTCACTTGCAATGGACTTGAGCCCCTGGCTGGCCCCTCACTTTGCTGATGGTACTAACCCCTCGCAGGTGTCTCCCTGCCCTGGGCTCTCTGGGCTGCTGGCAGAGCAGGCGCCTTGCCTCCTGGGTCCCCGTCCCTGTCCCCTGAGCCCCTGGCATGTGTGGAAGGTGCACCGGTTCTGTCTTCCCTGTGACTGCCCCGTGAGTCTCACATTTCAGCATACTTGGCCTCCTGATCCCCAGGTCCCCCAGTCCCATGCCCACCCCCCTGCTGCAGTGCCCTCCTGCTGCCCTCATCTCCCACTCCCCCCTGCCACAAGTGGCTGCTCCTCCCGAGACCCCGGCTTGTATTTCTGGGTGGTCCTGATCATGCGGGGTCTTGTGGCCACTTCCCATCTCTTCCACCCGGCTCCTGTAGGCCAGTGACCACGCTGCAAGACTCCCAGGGGCCAGGCATCCACCGGGGCACCTCCCAAGTCCCACAGCCACTCAGGGGAGGGTGGCGTCATCCCACGTTGTGGATGAGCAGAGAGGCCTGGGGTTTGATGGTTCCCCCAGGTCTCTAAGCTCGTCTCCCTCACAGCTCCTACCAAGCCAGTTCTTGCACGTGGCCAGTTCTCAGTGAGTGTTTGATGAACAGAAGACGGTATGGAAAGGACGTTTCTTCAGTGCAGTGTTCTCATAGTTGATCAGCCATCGGCATCACCTGGGAGCTTGTTAAAACAGGACCGTGGGAGTGGATGAGGCTCAAGTGGTTGAGTGCCGGCTTCCCGTATGGGAGGTCCTGGGTTCGGTCCCTGGTGCCTCCTAAAAACAAAAAACAAGCAAATGAAAAAACCAACTCAGGGGAGCTGATGTGGCTCAGTGGCTGAGCACTGGCTTTCCATATATGAGGTCCCCAGTTCAATCCCCAGCCTCGGTACCTCAAAAACACACACACAAAAAAACAAAGAACAAACAAAAAACCAGGATGGTGACAGCTGGGCCCCACCCTTGGAGTTTCTGATCCAGATGGTCCAAGGGGACCTGAGACTCTGCACGTCTAACACGTTCCCAGGCGAGGCCGATGGTGCTGGAGTGGGGCGCACGCTTTGGCCCTAAGCTGCTAATTAGCATGGGTCACTTTCATCAGGGCCAGTCTTGTGGTCTTCACGAGACTGAGGACAGAGCTCCGTCTGTTTCCTTTCTTGCCTCTCCACCAGCCCCCACAACAGGGCCTGGCTTTGTGCAGGACTTTATATGTATTTGTTGACTGACTGATGGGTCATGAGAGGCAAGGACAGCGATGGGAGCTGCTGGACTGACCACGTCTTTAGGCCAGAGCTGCCCACAGGCTGCATCGGCGCATGGAATCTGACCAGGGCCTGGTCCCCTGGTGGAGCTGGAGGGTTTTCCAGCATGTCTTGAGATTTCTCCCGACCTGCCCTTGGACAATTCCTCAGACCAGCAGTTCTCAACCCTGGCTGCCTGGGAGGAAGTCCCGTGCCCGGGCTGCACCCGGACCAATTTCCATCAGCATCTCTGGGATGGGGCCAGTTCCGGCAGCTTCTCAGGTGTCTCCAAGCCTGAGAACCATGGGTGTAAAGTTGCAGAGCACCGGGGGCGGGGGCTTTGGAAAAGGGACCTTGAACAGGACAGGCTCAGGAATCAGACCCAGCCCTTGTCCTCATCCCAGCTGAGCCTCGTGGCCTTGATGGCCGCTGCCCTCTCCCACCACCCGCTCTCTGTGCATCTCACACAGTGAGGCACCTGGCACCTTCACCCCACCACCCCTTGGGGTATCACTCGGCTAGAAGCCGTGGGGCTGGGGGGCGTCTCAGTCTCCTGGGGTTGCTGTTGCAAAGCACTACAAGCGAGGTGGCCCGACAGAAACGTATTGTCTTAGTTCTGGAGGCCACCGGCCCAAAACCCAGGTGTCAGAGGACTGGGCTTCCTCTGAAAGGAGAGGCTCTCTCCACACATCTCGCCTGGCCTCTGCAGGTGGCTGGCAATCCTCGGCATTCCTTGGCCTGTGCCATAACCCTGTCTCTGCCTCTGTGTGCAAATTTCCTCTCCTAAGGCCACCGGGCACACTGGCCGAGGACCCATCCTAAGCCACTTTGGCCCCGTCTTAACCAATAACATCTTCAAAGATCCCATTTACAGATAAGGTCACAATCACAAGACCGGGACTTAGGGCATGGTTATGTCTTTTAGTGGGACACAGAGAAGTGGGGGGAACAGGGTCCTGCAGAAGACATGGCCACGGCTCTGTTCTGGGGTGTGGAAAGAATCCTGCCAGGGACCACGTGGCACCCGGGACCATCTGATTTCCTCAGGCTCAAGTGAGCCCCTGCTGTCGGGAGTGCCCTCGGAACCCCCACCAGGTGCTGCGTGGCTCTGGAGCTGAGCACCCAGGTTCACGTCCCAGCTCTGCCCCTTGCTGGCTCTGTGGCCTTCGGCACATCCGTTCCTTAACCTCTGTGGTTCCCAATTTTCTCCGTGTAAAGGAGGACCAACAGCAAGTGGTGTGAGGATTAACCCTTGGGGAAACCTTAGGTAAGCAGAATCCAAGCCCTCTGCTCCAGGTGTGACCACGTCTTCCTCTTCCCACTTTTATGGGGGGTGCTCCCGGCAGCAAACGACTTTTCAGCCTTCCCAATAAATGTATATTTATAAATTGTACTTATGGGTTACTATGCTAACAGAAAACCCTGCACAAAATAGAAAACATTCATACAAAAATAGAAGTCTCAAAGGGATGACATGAAAGCATAACTAGAAGTTCCCACATTTTCTTCCTGCTGCTCCTGGGTGGGTGCGCCACTCTTTGGGGACCCCTGCCCCAGGCTCCTCTGGGAGAGGCAGTGTCACCCAGGGCCAGGGGCGTGGGCCAGGGGCGACTCTGGGCCTGGGGAGGCTCCGGGTGGAGGCGGCGGGCGGCGCTACATTTCCGCGGCGCTGGGGAAGCGGAATCTGCAGGCCGGGGCCGGGGCGCTGCGCGGTGCGTGGCGGGGGGAGCGCGGCCCGGCCGCATCCACGGGGGAGGGTCCCGGCCCGTGGGACCTGGGGTCCGGGGAGCCAGGGCACGGGAAACCGGGGCAGAAGGACCGCGGCCGCGAGGCTTGGGAGCGAGGGGACTCGGGCCCGGGATTGCTGCTGGGGCCCGGCTCCGGCAGCAGCCGCGATAGGTCCTCCACCAGGTGCCACTTCTCCTGGACTTGCTGCGAGGGGGGCGAGGGGCAAGTTGCGAGCGGACCCGCGGGCCCCTGGGATCAGAGCCGGCCGGAGGCCACGCCCCAGCCCTCACTCCGCCCCCAGACCGAAGCCACGCCCAAAACGCGAGACCACGCCCACCAGATATCCCGCCCCAGCCCAAGACCACGCCCACCCAGGTCCCGCCCGCAGCCGGACCCAGTTCCCAGCCCCAGGCCACGCCTCCGGCCCCAGCCCAACCCGAAGCCACGCCCCATCAAGGCCCCGCGCCGGGCCGAGGCCACGCCCCCGCCAGAGGCTCAGCCCCAGGCCGAGGCCACGCCCCCGGCAGGACACGGTCCCCAGACCCACGCCCCTCGCCAGCCCGCGGCCGCTCACCCACACCAGCTGCTTCCGGAGCCCCTGGATGGCCCTCGTGTTGGCCTGGGACTGGGAGACGCACACGGTCAGCACCAGGCTGTGGGCAGACGGCGCTCTGGGTCACTGTCGTCCCTCGGGCCCCTGGCGCCTCCCCCGACTCCCTCCCTCCCAGCCCCCGGCGTGGGCGTGGCCACGCTGGCTCTACAGGTGAGGTCCCCCAGGGGCCCCTCCTCCCTCCGCTATTCTCCTGTGACTCCCAGATGGGGTGAGACTGGCGGGGGTGCCCACGCCCCTCCCCCGGAAGGCAGGACTCCGTGGCAGGTGCTCCCACCCTTGGTCCCCGCTGCCGGGAGAGGCACCTGAGCAGGATGAGGAGGGGGAGGCTGAACGCGTGGGAGCCCAGGTAGTGCAGGGCGTGCTGGCTGGCGGGTGGGAGCCGGAGGGCCACCAGCTCCGGGACCACCTGCCAGGGGGCCGAGTAGTTGGAGAAGAGGCCGCAGTCCCAGGAGGAGTGGATGCTGGGGAGACACGGCCGCAGATGTCAGGGCCGGAGGCAGAGAGGCTGCAGCCCCCAGCCCCGGCCCCAGCTCCCCTCACCTGCTGACCACATAGCCCAGGGGCACCGCAGCCAGGAGCAGGCCCAGGAGGAGGACCAGCTGGAAGAAGAAGGTGGAGCTGGAGGCGCGGAAGAGGCGGGGGGATGCCCTGGAGTTCCTCAGGAGGGTGTACTGGGAAGCAAGACATGGCCAGGTGTTGGTCCCGGTGGGCGGACGGCAGAGTCCAAGGCCCAGAGAAGCCAGGTTCGGGGCAGACAAGGGGTGCGCCCAGCTCTGCCCGGCCCCAGGACTAAAGGCTCCCGGCCAGACCCGCTCCCCTGCGGTGGGCTCTGACCTTCTTGATGTAGAAGGTGAGGAAGATGAAGATGCTGTTAAGCAGGGGCAGCAGGGGGCAGTAGAAGAGGCCCATCCAGGTGACCGTCTGTCCGGCCACGATGTCCAGCACATTCTTGGGCACCAGGAACTCCTCGCGGTCCAGCCAGACCCAGAAGCGGCCCGAGAGGCGCTCCACCAGCAGCCTGGGGGGACGGGGGCGTCCCAGGAGGAGCCCGGGGACCAAGCGCTCACGGTGGGCCACGGGCTCCCACAGGCATGCGCACGTGGGCCTGCCACCCCCAAGCAGGCCTCCCCCACGGCATCCCCGCACAGCTCACCTCCGAGGCAGGGTGACAAGAAAGGCAAAGGCCACAGTCAGCAGAAAGTTGAAGGTGCTCAGCTTGTACAGCTCCTCCCCCACCGAGTTCTCCCAGCACTGGGAGCAGAAGCGGGCACAGCCGTCACCTCCCCAGTCCTGGCCCTGCCTTCCCCCGCCCACCTGGCGGGCAGGCATCTGATATGGGTTAAAACCCGGGCCTCACGGCTAAGATGAGAGCAGGGAACCCCCACTGCACAGCTCTAAGGGGTGGCTCTTTCCACACCAAGGTGAGACCCGGAGAGGGACAAGGAGATTGGGGGCGGGGCTGGGGCTCTGCCTGCTTTGAGGGGGCTTTGCGGGGAAGGGCCGCCAGGCACCTGGTAGTCGCAGGCGTTGTAGCCGAACGACTCGCAGCTGGTCTTGTTACGGCCGATGCACAGCACCGTCTGGCCCAGTGAGAAGGAGAACATCCCCAGGCTGGAGAGCTTCAGTGTGACGCACCTGGGGGCCGGGCCGGTACACTCAGGACACAGGTGTGGCTGATAGCCAGGTGAGAGCCGGGTCGTCTCCTGGGCCCAGTCCCCTCTCAATCCCGAGCCCACCCTCTTCCAACTTGCTTCCTCTGCGGCAATGTTATCCAAAGAGGAAGAAGCTTTCTGCTTAAATCAGTTTGGAAAACAGTGCACAGCCCGGCGGCCCGCCCCCCCCGCCTTGAAGCTGCTCAGGCGTGTGCAGGAAGCCCTGCAGTGGTGGAAGCTGCTGACCTCTAAGTGGCCTCATGGACACGGTCTCTCCTGCTGAGCCTGCTTACGCTCTTGTGTGTTAGACACACGTGCCGTGCCTGCTTACTGGGCCGCACAGGCACAACGGCCCAATCCGAAACCCCGGCATGCCCGTGCCACGAGGCGTGGGCGTTTCCAGTGCTCAGGAGTGGCAAGAGACTGGCTGGGCACAGTGGCTCTTCTGTTGAGGGAGGAGGCTGGGCGGCAGGGGTGGGTAGGTGGGGGCTTATTTTTTAATCTTTTTCTGAGCATTTTGAATTTTTTTTTTTAACCATGGGCATG
>JAQZBX010086973.1:0-12927 GCA_029593785.1 Cabassous unicinctus
TTTTTTTTTTTTTTTTTTTTTTTTTTTTTTTTTTTGAGGTACCAGCACCAGGGATTGAACCTGGGACCTTGTAAGTAGGAAGCCAGCGCTCAACCACTGAGCCACATCAGCTCCCCTGAGTTGGTTTTTCCATTTGTTTGCTTGTTTGTTTGTTTTTTGTTTTTAGGAGGCACGGGGAACTGAACTTGGGACCTCCTTTTTAGGAAGCAGGCACTCAACCGCTTGAGCCACATCCACTTCCCGCTTTGCTACTAATTTTTACAAGTTGAATTCCCCAGATGTCTTGAGATGCCTCAAACCTCTGGCAAAGCCCAACCATAGAGGGCAAGGGAATGCTGTTTAACAACCTAAGCAGGGAATGGACACCTAAAATGTGCTTGGGTTTAACTGAAGGAATGGAAGAGGGTCTGGGGCAGCAGTACCTGTGGCAGGTGGGAACCTTGGGTGTGAAGGCCGTGGCCATATGCTGCATCGTGCCCATCTCCATGGGACCCTGAGAACCAGGGGGCTGGGTGGTCTCCTCCTGTGTTAGGTTTTTCCAGGCTGCTAGGACAAATGCCGTAGAACAGTTGGTTTAAACAACAAGAAATTGTTGTCTCACGGGTTTGAGGCTTGAAGTCTGTCGGGATGGCGGCCAGGCCATACTTCCTGGCGAAGTTGGTAGTCTTCTGGGGATGGCGGTCCTACATCACGTGGCCATTTCTCTGTCCTCCTGGCTTCTTCTGGCCTCTGCCTTCTACTTTCCCTGTGGCTTTCTCTGACGGACGATGTCCAAGTTTCCTCTCTTTATAAGACCTCCAGTCATGCGGGTTTAGACCCGCCCCTATTAATCTGGCCACACCTTAACTAACAATAGCCTCCTCAGAAGGCCCTATTTACACATGAGCCCACCCCACAGGAACACGGATTAACATTGGAACCGGTCTTTTGTGGACGGCATGATTCAACCCCAGCATCACCTGGGCTGGGTCTGGTTTCCAGTCCTGAATTGCACTCAGGCAGCCAACGGCCTCGGGTGAAAGCTTGTGCCCCAGAGCAGGGTGGGCCTCCCTGTGCCGTGAAGGGAGGAATCTCACCTCTCCCAGAACTCCTTGGGGTTCAGGCAGAGGAGGAGATCCAGGCCCGATTCCCGTGCACTCCAGGTGGGGCGGGCCTGCAGAGGATGGATAACTGATCTGCCGACCTGAGCCCAAGCAGCAGTCACCCCACACACACACTCTCTTGGGGACATGCTCTTACTCTTCTGAATTGCCAGGAAAGGCTGGAAACACATACCTTGGTGGTGTTGACACACAACCCTTGATAAGCCAAAAGTCAAAAGGGGGAAGTAGCAATGCAAAGGGAAACCATTCCCCTTTTGCAGTCAGGAGATGAGCCCTGGCCGTGCTGAGATGAGTTTAACAAGCCTTCTGTGTTTTTTTTGGAGGAAGAAGGACAGGATGATGCGGCACGCATTGTGTTCCTTGTCTGGGGCAGAAAGGGAAGGCAGTTTATTACCTTTTGATCCCCATCTATAGAAAGGTAAGAAAATAAATTTGACGAAGAATGACCTGCAGCACACAAATACAGCAGGCCCATAATTTCCCAAGCAGATCTCCGAATGGATCTTTTTATGAAAATGTTCCTTTCATCCCACTGCAAGCTCTGACAATACGGCACGATTTCGAGTCAAACGTTTGTCCGCTGTGTTGCTGACAGGCGCTCAGTTGGACGGGGTCATATAACAGCACCGCAGGCATCCGGGGGACATCGATTCACGACCCCTGGGTCAACCTCCAGAGTTCCCAGGGTCGGGTCAGCCTCCTAAGGACGCCTGGGGTCTCTTTCTGGGACACCTCTGGGGTATCCCACGGAAGAGGGGCATTCTTTGCCAAAAGCGTCCCCAGCCCCATTTTGCGGCTTGCTTTGTAGAAGGATACCGCGGAGCATGAAAACAGAAACGATGGGGCGAAGAGGCTGGGGCAGGGGTTGCCAAATCACGAGGAGCCTGGAAAAGGCTGGCTTCCTCTCTGCTGCGGCTTTGCTGGGAATTCTGGAAACCGACTAGAGGAGTTTGAGGTACAGAGAGGATGCTTGGAAGGTCTTTGTGCCTCCTACCAAAGACATCCCTGGACCACACAGAGCGCACATTTATGTGGCTGCTTCTATCATTTTCAACCAGTTGGCATAGACTGGATAGTCACCTTTAAGAGGTGTGCATATGATTATGGTCAAACCCCACTCTCCAGGGTGAGAGTAAAGGAAGCCCTGGGCTCCAGGACAGCATCACAGTCTCTAAGTCAAAGAGGCCTGGGACCCGGAGCATCTGTTCCAAATGCCGCACCCTCGAGCATGCCCCTTCGCTCCTCAGGAACTCACTCCTGTCTCTCTGGCCGTAAGCAGCACCCGAGAAGGGACCTGAGACCCGAGGAGAGCTGTTAAGAGGACAGGTGACGCAATGACAGACATTCAGCCCTCGAAAGGGGTAAAGGCAGGACCAGGTTCTAATCCTACATTGCAAAAAAAATATGCTTGTTTCTAGGGCAAACGCCAAGTCATCAGGACAATTTTAAATAATAAAACCATGCCCAGTATCCTCTATTGAAGATAACAGAAAAGTAAAAATGTATATTTAAAGCAAATTTCCATGAAAAATAGTTAGAGGAGAAAACAGCTTTGCTCTTAAGTGGTGAAGTTTACCTTGTTATAAAATGTGCTCATGTGGATTATGTTAATATCTAAAGATGCTTAACAGGCAAGCGTAGCATTTGGGAACAGAGAGTGGAAATTTTACTGAAAATGCTTCACAGTGTATTTTCTAGATGAGCTAATGTCGTTCCTAAATGGTAGTCCTCACCTTGTCAAGTTGCATATAGATGAACTCTGCCCCTACGAGGCTGCTTTATAACAGGTGGGAAACAAAGTGCAGCACTTTCTATGAGCGCAAACACTTTTCTTCCGATGATGGCTGTCGGTTTGACTTTCTTCCTCCTTGGAAGGCTGTGGAAACTCATGCACCAATCTTGCCTCAAAAAGGAAGGCTTCCAGTCTAAGAAAACCCTTCAATTTCATTGCCAAGGCTCATTTCAATCTCTTGTTCTGAAACCTTGAAAAGAATCATTCCAAGTACACTGTTTTGAAAACTAAATGGCTAGAGAAGTTAATGTTGATATAAATCACTGTTCTATGAATCCATCCTGTGGTCAGCAGTAGCTGATGCGTATGAAAGAAAGATGACATTTCCTCATAAATCTTTTGCCCACGTGTGCTTTCGTAGGACAGGGATGTCGGAGGTGTGGGGAGATATCTAGCTAATTCCATTGCCTATGCCCTGGGGCGTGACATGGAATTTCCCACCTAGAGCTCTTAAAGGGCACAAATACTGTGGAACTAAACTGCTCCCCTATCTGTTTTGGCTCATTTACGATACTTTCACTCTTTTAATTCTGATGATTTCCATGGGACTTTGGGAATCCATTTACTAGACTCAATGCAATGTGAATATTTACTCATGCAAAATAAAAACACGTTTGTCCTGTCAATGTGTTACATCTGTCAGAAGCACCCGCCAACTCCAGCCCTGGGCTTGCAACGTGAAGTCTGGCTGTAGTGCACGATGCTAGGTGATTTAAGGGGAAGTGGGTGCGTCACGTGGGTCTAGGAGAGATCTTTGAAACATGGAAACCTCACAAGCAGACAAAGTGAAAGAATAAACTAAAATATTTATCAAGGAGACTACTCATTCCAGATCCTTGTGTTTGTTTCAAATCCGTGTAGTTACTGGACTGTGCATCTTCATCAGCTCTTCCCTCCTTCTCCCCAGCCTCCTGCCGGTCATCAGAGACAGGTCTGAAGACTTCCCCAAATCCCTGTACTTTTAGTCTTAATTCTAGATTGTTTATGAATGTTATGAAAGCTTTTCCTAGACTCCATATAACCACGCCTTTCACAGGCAATTAGATGAGAACATGAGGGCCCGGGCATGGCTTTTAGATCTGGAAACAACCAGAAGCACTCGTCTGCTCTGGGACCCTGCTTTGGAGAGGAAAGATAGACCCATTTGATGGAGGAAGGTGGAGTTTGTGGAGACAGAAAGGAAAGGAAAGCACAGAGGGCACTGACCGTATTTTAGAGCTTCTCTCTTCACTTGTGTCCACGCTGGTCTGTTTTGGACCTCTTTATTCTTTATTCTTTTGCAGATATTCTTAACTTTGCCTGTGGGGATGATTTTTGTAAGGTGGGAATAACTCTACCTGGCAAGGCTGTGAGGATTAAAAGAATCGCTACATGTAAAACTCAGTGCCAAGCACATAGCAAGAACTGATCGATGTTAGCTGTGGATCTAATATTTTTACGTGACTGTGAGGCATGCTTGTAGGACAGAGAGAAACAAGGTAATCTAGCTATAAAAATTCAGAAGTTTTGAGTCAGACTCTTATAAATAAAGCCTCCTACCCCATCGTTTTATACATGAAGCACGGCCGAGAGAGGTCAAACAACTGGCCCACGTACCCAGTTAGGAAGAGAATGAGACAAGCACCCAAGCCTCCTTGTTCCTGATTCAAGTCTTCTTTCCATTGTGGTACAAATTGTTTCTTTTCTAATCTGGCATATTTTACTATGTAGACCTACTGTGGGACACCCTGGGGGAATAAGTTGCATTCTTCCGGGGAAGTGTTAGGTTTCTGGGACCACAAGCTTTAGCAAGGTACTTCTGCAGGATGGCTAAACGCAGCCACTGCACTGCTCTGCCCATGGGGTGGACCGAGGGCATCAGAAAACCCCCCAGGCACATTCCCTGGGTCAACGGCTGGAGCTCCCAGCTAGCCACTATTTCCCCACCCTCCAGAAAAGGTCTTAACCGTGAATAATATGCATTTCCATATGATGAGTAAAGACGAGCAAATGTCAACTCAGAATCGCTTCTCCTCCACATCATGCAAAGAATCAAGTATGTGGGTTCTGGGAGCAGAAGGAAGCTTGTCTGTACGTAGGCATCACAAGATTAAGGAGAGTGCTGATACACTTGGGAAAGAGAAAATGGGCCAAACAGAAGAGTGCGAGAAAATTAGCTGATTCAAAGTGAACATTTGCAGAAATTGTTAATGGGCACCATGTCTAATTAAATCCATCAGACATATGCATGCCTGTTATCTGTGCAATGGTGCTTCTTCCCCTGCCACTCCTGTTGCTAGTAGGGGTGGACTTGCATTCTATCATGTGCAATGGCAAAAGGGTGAGAGGGAGAGAGAGTTGAGACTCTAGACTTTGATTCACTTAGAGACAAGTCTATTACTGGCAGGAGACAGTCCCACTCAGAACTCAGATACAGACAGGAAAGGCAGATGCACAGGGACCTGGCTACTTCCCAAACCATCAGTGGGAAGCTCCCTATGATTCAGACTAGGCAAGACTACATTAGGTAGCTGTTGTGGTTTGAAGCTTAATGTACCCCAGAAAAACACGCTCCTCTATCTAATCCATTCCTGTGGGTGTAAACCCATTGTAAGCAGGACTTTCTGATGAGGCTGCTTCAGTCAAGGTGTGTACCAACTCAACTAGGATGGGTCTTAACCCTGTTACGAAGTCTGGAGTCCTTTATAAATGGAATGAGTACAGAGAGAGAGAGAGAGAGAGAACCACGGAAACAAGAAGGTGAAAGCAACGAAACACTGAAGAGAAGGGAGAGACCAGAAGATGCCAACCATGTGCCTTGTCATGTGACAGAGGAGCCAAAGATGGCCGGCAGCTGCTCTTCAGGAAGGAAACATTGCCTTGATGATGCCTTGATTTGGACATTTTCCTGGCCTCAAAATGTAACCTAATAAATTAATATTGTTTAAGCCAACCCATTTCATGGTATCTGCTTTAAGTAGCTGAGAAAACTAAAACAGTAGTTCTCTCAGGTGCTGTGAACTTGAGAAAAATTCACAATGTGAACTGTATTTCAAAGTATTTAACCTGTTCCACCAGAGGGCAAAATGTTTAGGTGCCGTCGGTCTCCACGTGTATGCAAATGACCATGGTGCAAATAACCCATCATCTTTGCACATCAAAACAGGCTTGGTTTGGTCAGAGTTTTCTTGGGTGTCCCAGGCTTGGTCAGGCATAGTTTGTGTCTAACTGTGTACCAAGTGATACCTTTGATAAATCGTTTTATCCTCTCGTGAAGACAGAGAGTTTTCCAGTTTAGTTCCACCCAATTCATTAGGGTGCCAGTGTGTATGAATGTAGGATTTGGAGTCAGGGAGACGAGACTTTCAGTCCCAGCTCCCTGTTTGCTAGCTTAATGGCCCCTAATCAAAACATTTCCCTCGTGAGGCCTCAGTTTCTTCATCTGCAGCATGGGGGATAATACTACACCTACCTCTTAGGGCTCTTGCAAGGTTTAAATGAAGCAATACATGCCAAGAGCTTTTAGTGCACCTGTCACCCTGGAAATGCCCCTTTAATGTCAGATCTTTCTCTTAGTTATTAGTGAACGAGCAATCTCCAGTGGTTTTCAAATGTAGTTTAGAGTTCGGTTTTGCCTTAAAGAGGAGAGAAATGTAGATTAAAAACTAAACCTGAGTTTGACTAGACCTATTTAAAGACCTGTAATATTATCTAGACCCCTAATGTTATTTATTTCAGTTCCATATAGCAAGAATCATCACATGACATGAATAAATATTCACGGGCTGTTGTGATCTGGTGAATTAATAATTAGGCTGGCAGACAGGAAAGTTGTCTAAAGATGTTGCTCATGGAGACAGTTATTGGAATTGGACTCACCTTAGAACTTCTTAATGGATACTCTTATTTATTATCTTTTTTTATTTCCATTGTAATGAGATCAGTATGGTGATTAAAACACAGTTTTAAGACACAGTGCACTATTCCTGAAACAATGTATTTGAAGTTATGCAAATTTAAAATTTTTAGCCTTTCATAAGATCACATATTCAACCTGACTTTTAAATAATATTTTGTGTTGTTTTAAATGGGTAAGTGGCAAGGCATTTGGAATATTTATAAAGCACAACATTAGACAGAAAAAAACAGTACTGAAAAAACATTCAAATTCAGAGTCACACCTCCTGATCATGTCTGAGGAACTTCTTCTCAAATTAACCCCCAAGGAGTAAAAGTCTGTGTAAACAGGTGGACTTTGCACCTTGCCCCGTAGGTCAGCTGGCTGCAGCTCTGTGAGTTTGGCAGCAAATCCCTTAGTCATGGCTCTTCCCATAAGAAAAGCTTCATTTTCCTTTCAATTTTAGTGGCATGAACAGGACTCAGCTTTCATTAGAGACAGGTTTCCCAAGGATTCTATTGGCAAGGAGGATGGGGGCCGCAGTGGTGATGGCATCAAGCACTTTGTACCTTTCAAGGCTCTTTCGCAGCAACCTCTGACACCATATAGTGAGTAAGGCATATGCAAAGGATATGACAACTGGACCTTGAACCTTCTGACACCATATAGTGAGTAAGGCATATGCAAAGGATTTGGTTTTCCAGAAAAAGACAAGATATATCATTCAATCTGGGTTCGTGGATTTCTCACATTTAAATGAATTTTAAAATATGTTTCAATGTGGGAAGCAGATGTGGCTCAAGCAGTTGGGTGCCTCCCTACCACATGGGAGGTCCTGGGTTCGGTTCCCGGTGCCTCCTAAAGAAGACAGCGAGCTGACACGATAAGCTGATGCAACAAGATGATGTAACCAAGAGACACAAAGAGGAAACACAATGAGAGACACAACAGGCGGGGAGAGGAGGTGGCTCAAGCCAATGGGCACCTCCCTCCCACGTGGGAGGTCCCAGTTTCAGTTCCCAGTACTTCCTAAGAAGAAGACGCGCACACAACGAATGGACACAGAGCAGACAGCAAGCGCAAACAATGGGGGGCGGGGTAAAATAAATAAATAAAATAAATCTTCAAAAAAAAAAAAGGTTGAATGTATCTGTGAAGAACCTAATTTTAGCGTTTTAGAGGTGCAACCTGGACAAGTAGTTCTACAGCAGCTCTGGGAAGCACCCCTTTCCTGACTCAGCAGGAACTCAGCTCCCCTCAAATGCATGCTGGGCAGCGAGGCATGCCGCTGCTGCATCATTCTGGAGCCATCTGATTTTCCCCATAAGACAACTCAGGAATGCAGTTATTTCCTGCCCTCCTCTTCACTAGTTGTTGGCCAGTACCATTTTATAGTCTCCAGTGGAAATGCCCGCTTAGTTCTAAGTCTGACAGCTCACAAAGGATATTCCAGAGCAGAGTGGCCGCTGGATCTTCTCTGTGACCACAGTACTATTCAAAAGAACTTTGTTCAGGATCTGGCTACTTTCTTTTTCTTTTTTTTCCCTTTCTTTTTTTTCTCCCTACAACCATTGTTGGAGTGTCAAGTGGGCATCTCTCTCATCTCCCTCATGGGTGCATTGCCCACGACTTCCCACGTAGACAAGATAAGCTACGGGCTGCCCCGGACAGGTACGTAACTGTGGAGACAGCAGCTCAGCAGAAGGAGCCTCCTGATCAGAAGGAATGTCTGTCCCACAGTCACTCTCAGCTCTGCAGTCACCTTTGACATGACTTGCTGAATAGGAGTTTGTTTTCCAATTTCCATGGTTCAGCCATAGGCCATGCAAAGTAAATACTAGTAAGTGAGCAACAGTAGGTTCAAAGGGACATAAGGCTGGGCTCCCTCCTCCTCTGGAAGACAGTTTGTGTAGCATTCACATGTGAATCAATCTGTTTGGGGTCTTTGAAGTGACGTTGATTAAGAGTCGTGGCCCACTGGTAGTGAAATGGGCAGGCCATCAAAAGAATTGGCAGTTCCCATATGGACACTCAGCCTAGGCACCATATCCAGGGAAGAATGCTTCAGCCTCAGAAAACCAAGCCGGGAACTCATTCCTCCTGGAGATCTGGATGGAAGCGGCTTTTGTTAGAAGTAAAGAAAATGTGCGATTGAGACTTCACGTTGCTACAGATCAGCCTGGAGTTAAGTTGATTCACTGTCCATTAGAACCTTTTTCAATGCGCTTGAATGAGCAGAAAGAAATAGCCTTTTAAAAAGCAAGCAATTATATATTTCAAATGGACACAATTTTTCTAAATTTATGAATTAAAAAAATAGTAATTAATGCCCAAATTCCCGGAACCACATAAAATCAAATGCAGGCCACTAGACTCTCTTTGGTTGTATTAGAAATTATTAAATTTAATGACTGTTTAAATTTGGTAAGCTTAACAGAATGCAACAATCCTTTGGAATAAGGAGACAAACAATAACTTATTGAAAGAATAAAATTTCTGCCTACCTTCACTACAATAGAGAAATTCTGAAAATAATTTAAGAACTCTGATCTTCTGCTTTTCTTCTTCTAATTCAAAATCACTATAAAATTTGCATCTGCCCATTCATGATTTCCAAATTTACTTAATTTTTGCCTCACTTTAAAATCCTTCGCTGTCTAGTGCTATATACTATTGAATTAGCTTTTCATTCTCAAACAAAAATAGATTAATCTTGGAAATATACCCCCTTTCAAAAAAAAAGGAAAGAGTTGAGACCAGCAGTATAGTTGACAGGGTGGAAAAAACATGGGTTTTGGGGTCAGCAGAAATTTTAACTAACCTGGGCTGTTATCCCACCTCTCAGAACCTTAGTTTCACCCTGTGAAAATGGGAACATAATACCATTTGCTGAGTTGCTGTAAAGATTAAAGGTAAAGAATATGAACCATAAGCTATGCAGTTAGATGCTCAAAATGGTCATTTTTATTATGAAAATTTTTAGAACTATTTTTTCACTTTCATCAAGTCTGCTACCAGCTCCTTTATGTTGGTACTGTTTTCTCTTGGGGCAGTGCTGTATTTTAAGCTCATATTTCACTTTACCAGTTTTCATGAGATTTGAATCATAAATACAGACATACCCTACTGATTCTTTTTTTTTTTCAAGATTTATTTTATTTATTTATTTCTCCCTACTTCCCTTGTAGTTTACGCTTGCTGTGTCTGTTCGCCTTCCTTGTTTCTTTTTAGGAGGCACCAGGAGCCAAACCCAGGACCTCCAACACCAGAGGGAAGTGCCTAATCGCTTGAGCCACCTCCACCCCCTGCTTTGTTGTGTCTCTCATTGTCTTTCCTCCCTGCATCTCTTGTTTTGTCATCTTGTCACGTCAGCTCACCGCGCCTGCCCGTCATGCCAGCTCGCTGTCTGCTTTAGGAGGCACCAGGATCCGAACCAGCGACCTCCCATGTAGGAGGCGGGAGCCCAGTCGCCTGAGCCACATCCGCTTCCCCCAATTGATTCTAAAATTAAATTCTCTTAGGGTTGGCCACTCATGTTGTTAATAACTATATGAATATATCATAGGATAATGATTTAGAATGAAAAGCAGAACTCTATAATTATTGGCTTAAAGAATGATGAGGACAAATATATTCCATTCTAACAAGAATATTTGAATTGCTGCCCAATGTGATTCAGAAGGAGGGTATCTGGAGCTAGCATGGGAAGACTCTTGAAATCCAGCACACTCTCCAGTCCCACTGTGCCACTGCCAAATGAGATCTGGTCCCTTTAATTATGACCAAAAAGGAACAAATCCTACAGGTCTCAGCATATTTTATCTTCTTAAAAAACCTGAAAGAATAAAAAAAAAACCCATCTCCCCAATGTATCAGAGTTAGACTCATTTATAATTTTCCTACACAAGGCTCTTCTGCCCCTTTTATTTGAACCTGTACTTAGCACTATACCCGTTAAATGTGTCCCAGAGACTTAAATCTTCCAGCTGCTCATATGCAGTTTGAGCCCTGAATCTCAGCAGAGCTGCAGCCACCACCTACTCTCCAGTTCATCGACTCACCCAGGAAACTAACAAAAGGATGATGATGGACAATGCATGTCCCCCAAAACAGAGAGTATCCACAACTGCAAGCAAAACAGTTCCACCCATCTGCCCCATGGGATCTAAGCCCCGCTCAATTGGAAGCAGAGTGGGCACCACCATCCCAAAATCTTCAAGACAGAGGAATGAATAAACATAAGCGGGAAATGCAACTAGGGACTAAAGTAGACTTACTATTATTCTAACAATGGAAGAACTTGTATCATTAATATAAAGACAGTGGTCACCAGAGGGAGAGGGAAGAATTGGTATAACATGGGGCATTTTTGGGACATTGGAATTGTTCTGCATGATATCGCAATGACAGATACAAGCCGTTACACGTTTTGTCAAAACCTATAAAATTGTGTGGTGCAAAGTGTAAAACATAATATAAACTATAGACCATGCTTAGTAACAGTGCTTCGATATGTGTTCATCAATTGTAAAAAATGTACCACACTGATGAAAGATGTTGTTAATGGGGGAAAGTGTGGGAGGGGGAATGGGGTGGAGTATATGGAAATCCCCTATATTTTTGATGTAACATTTATATAATCTAAATCTCCTTTAAAAATAAGGAAAAAAACCTGAAATATATACAGAGCAAAAACAACAACAACAAAAAAACCCTGAAAGAACTGTAAGAAAACAGATTGACTATTTTTCAGAAACTTAGGAGACCCTGAGGGCCCCAGTGGAATATCACAATGAAGAAACATATAGCTCCTGAGCAAATCGTATGTGTATCTAGCAAGCCACCTGCCCGTGCCCACCTGTCCATGTAACCCTGGTAGCCGTGGCCGCTTCCCCTAGCTTCCCAGGTATCCCTAGCTGCCCTGTGTGTGTTCCCCAGTGACTACTTCTGTGGAATTTGCATCCCCCCCAATGCTGTGACAAGGTGTGCCCCTCCCCATACCTTGTCCCCCAAGTATTATTTATTTTTTTAATAAAGGAAAGAAACATTAAAAAAAAGAAGCCAAGATTTTGGTCCTTTGAGTCTACCAAGGTGGGGCCTAGCAGAGAAGGTGGCTAAGGTCTTTCTGTGCAGGCCAAGTGGATGAACCCTGGGTTGAAGGGGAAGTGGTAACATGCTTCCATTGAATTGAGGAAAGGTGAGAAAACTTGGGGAACTTGAGACTTCTCATAGCCTAACAGGCCAAGTGAATCATGGTGACCCTTGGATGCATGAGTGAGGCTAGACTCACTTTCCTATCATGTCATCACATCGCCCACGTCCATCCCAGCCAACACATGCCACCAATATGGGAATGAAGATGATAGCAAAGATGAATGATCTTGGGCCCTGGCACTGTCCCCCTTTCCTCTAGAATTCAAAACACCTGTAGTTCATACAACATTTCCTCTGGGAGACTCAATTTCATGGAAAAGGGGAATAACGCTCACTTTCCTCCACCAGAACTACGTATTTCCATATCTTAGAACCTGTTTTCTTCCTCTACTTCAACACTTGTAAAAAAAAACACCAACAAAATATTCCAAGTTGCCATTAAAAGTTCAGAAGGAAACGATGCAACCAAGGAGGGATTGTCACACTTTTCTAATGAGATAAGACATTTCTGGGAAGTCTACATTTGAGTTGAAGACTATGCTTGGGGGAGAGTCTTGGAAGGAGGAGAGTTCCAGATAAACGCCAGGGAGAAGAGGGTCAGAAGGCAGGGGGTGGCGGATGTGGCTCAAATGGTTGGGCGTCTGTCTACCATATGGAGGGACCTGGGTTCGATCCCCGGGACCTCCCGGTAAAATAAAAACATATATACAGAAGGTGCATGGGCTGCCAGGCTCTGTGTGCCGGTGAGCCGCCAGGCCCCGCGAGCCAGGCAGCAAGATGATGACATAACAGGAGAGAGACGCAGGGGAGAGACAAGACGAGATGCTCCGAAAAAAAACAGGAACCGAGGTGGCGCTGGTGGCAGAACACCTCTCTCCTACATCGGAAGTCTCCAGGATCGAATCCTGGTGAAGACTGGAGAAGGAGGATGAGAAGAGATGACAGGAAACAGACACACAGAATTGCCCAGCAAATGGACACAAAACAGCAAAAAAACGGGG
>JAQZBX010086974.1:0-12930 GCA_029593785.1 Cabassous unicinctus
GGAGAGGCTGAGGAAACACAGCTCCAGGTGTCCAGGAATCCAGTCTGCGCAGGCTGAAAGTGCCTGCAGTTGCCCAGAGAGGCAGAGGATACCCAGCTCCTCTCCTATCCTATTGGGGTGTGGGGATGGAGCCCCAGGTGTCCAACTATTCAGTCTGTGCCATCCGAAAGAGCCTGCAGTTGCCTAGAGAGGCTGATGCAGGTCCCCCCAGCATCTTCCCTTCTGGAGGTGGGGCTGGAAACTAGGCTAGGGCTGCAGTCTGATCTGGGTAGAAAAAAGCCAGTCCCTACTGTCACTGTGATTTTCCATCAGCCTGGCCTCCCCTCAGGCTGGGGGTAGAGTTACAATGGTGACTACTGTCCTCTTTCTGACTTGGATAGTTTCAAACTTTAGCTGTTCTTAGGATTATACTTTAGCCAGCTGAATTTATTAATCAGTAGCTGAAGTCAGTGGCTAACTGTCTCTTCCTCCCTCACTTTTGGGAAATGAAGCTTCCAACTCCAGCCATGGAATAGCTCCTGAGGAGGCTTGTGCCACCAGTGGAGGATAGGCACCAGCCTCTGTGGTGTGGAGTGCTCCTCCAGCGCAACTTCACTGCAGATGAGCAGTCTCCTCCTTCCATTCTTTCAAGGATATTGCAGGATGCCTTCTGGTCTCATGGGCCCACCAAATAGGTGCTTTCCATAGCTCTGTTTAGATTACTAACTGCCCTGTAGGATAAGCTGACTCTTGGAACACCTTACTCAGTTGCCATCTTGCCCCACCCCTCTCCTTGATGCTTTTTCTTTTGACATATAAGGAGTACAATGGGGTAAAACTCTGTGCTGCTCATATTACAGAATAAGGTGTTTAAAATACATAATTTTTCCATATAATTGGCACATAGATTTTAAGTGTCAGAACTTTAAAATATCATTTCAATGAAATTACTATTTTTTTCCCTTGCTGTCCATGTTTAAACTACCATGGCCATTTTTAGATGCTCCAGGGTCATCAAAACATGAATTTAAGCCAAGATCTGCTTTGATACAATGGCTTCTCGGGGGCTGGTAAGAAATATAACTCCTTTACTCCTACACTAAATGATCTACGATGTTTTTTTTTGTTGTTTGTTTATTTTTAAATATGTTCTTCCCTACTTAAATTTTTTTCTCTTCTCCTTTGCTTTAATCTGTAGTTGTACTTCTGGCAGTCACAATTACCTACCTCATAGGGTTGGTAGGTTTAAAGGAGGTATTGTACATTAAGGTCTTATCACAGTGCTTGATAAACCATAAGAACCCACTAAAAGGGAGCTTAATAACAATTGTAACATTGATTTAAATGTTACATTCTATATTCCAATTTTTTATGTCTCAGTAGTGTCCTTTTTTATATTTATTTATTTATTAAAAATTTATGTTTATTTCTCCCTGCTCCCTCATTGTTTGCATTTGCTGTGTCCATTTGTTGTGTGCTGGTCTTCTCTTTCTAGGAGGCACTGGGAACCGAACCCGGGGACCTCCCATATGGGAGGAATGTGCCAAATCACCTGAGCCACCTCTGCTCCCTGCTTTGTTGTGTCTCTCACTGTGTTTCCTTGCTGTCTCTTGGTTGCATCATCTCACTGTGTCATCTTATTCCATCAGCTCGTTGCGCCAGCCCATCGTGCCAGCTTGCCAGCTTGCTTGTCTTCTCCAGGAGGCACCGGGAACCAAACCCAGACTTCCTATGTGGTAGGCGGGAGCTCAGTCGCCTAAGCCACATCCGCTTCCCCCCCTTTTTTTTATTTTTAAAGAAGCTTTTATATTACATAAATGTTACATAAAAATATAGGGGATTCCCATATGTCCCACCCCTTCCCCCTCACCTTCCCACATTAACAACATCTTTCATTAGTGTGGTACATTTCTTACAATTGAGGAACATGTATTGAAGCAGTGATACTATCCATGGACTATAGTTTACATTATAGTTTACACTCTGCCCCACACAATTTTATAGGTTATGACAAAATGTATAATGGCCTGTATCCATCATTGCAACGTCATGCAGGACAATTCCAATGTCCTGAAAATGTCCCCATGTTACACCTATTCTTCCCTCTCCCTCCCTTCGAAACCTCTGGTGGCCACTGCCCTTATATCAATGATAAAAGTTCTTGCATTGCTAGAATAATAAGTCTATAATGGAATAATAATGTCTACTTTAGTACATTGATCATTCTCCAATCTTGAGGATTTTGGGATAGTGATGCCTACTCTGTTTCTAATAGAGAGGGGCTTAGATTCCACAGGCAGATGAATGGAACTATCTTGCTTACAGTTGCAGACATTCTGTGTTTCTTGGGATGGGTGTTGTTCATCATCTCTTTGTTAGTTGTCCTAGGTGAGTCCAATGAACTGGAGGGTAGGTGTTGCAACTCTGCTGAGATTCAGGGCTCAACTGGCACATGAACAGACCAAAGATTTAAGTCTCTGGGACATACATTTGACAATTATAGTGCTAATTATAGGTTCAAATAAAAGTGGCAGAAGAGCCATGTGTAGAGAAACTATAAATGAGTCTGATTCTGTTACACTGGGAAACATAAATTCCAAAGTAAGGCCCACTTACAGGGTGCTGAATTCCTGAACTTGTCTGTCCTGCTTAGTGTCTAGATGTCTTTAGAGCCCCCCTGGAGGCACTGTTTACTGTGGCAGTCAAAGTAATGTCCTTTTTTTTGGTTATAGCACAACTTAAATATTTCAAATGGATGAAAATTACTGTCATTTATACTATCTTCAGATAAATTGCTTTTAAATGGGAGTTTCCTTTCTAGTACTTTGAGATCTATAATATGTATCTAGAAAATTTACTATTGTGGAAAATGAAGATTACATAAATTGAATGGGATTGGGGAAAGGGACTCTGGTTTTTCTTTTTGATTAATTACTTTAACATTCTCTTTCAGGTGGGTGAGGGAGTTTCATGTTTTCTTTAAACATCATTGGACCCCCATTGCTAGAATAACAATAAGTCTATAGTAGAATAATGGTAAATCTACTCTACTTCATCGTTCATTCCCCAATCCTGAGAATTCTGGGAAGATGATGCCCCCTCCACCTCTAATTGAGAGGGTGCTTAGATCCCATGGGCAGATGGCTGGCTGGGACTATCTTGCTTGTAGTTGTAGATGCTCTGTTCCTTGGGATGGTTGTTGTCCATCATCATCTCCTTGTTAGTTGTCTTGGGTGAGTCCAGCAAACTGGAGAATAGGTTTTGCAACTCTGTTGAGATTCAGGGCCCAACTGGCATATGGAAAGCCCAAAGATTTAAGTCTCTTGGACATACACCTATCAACTCTAATACTAACTCTAGGTTCAAATAGAAGAGGCAGAAGAGCCATGTGTAGGGAAACCACAACTGAGTCCAACTTTGTCACACTGGGGAGCATAAATTCCAAAGTAGGGCCCACTGGCAGGGCACCAAACTCCTGAGCTGTCTGCCCTAACTATAGTGTCTGGAGGTCTCCAGAGTCCTTAGAAGCCCCGCTATTTGAGGCAATATTTATTGTGGCAATCAATGAGATCATGCTGAAATGTGCATAAGTGTAACCTCTGGAATGACCTCCCGACTCATCTTTAGTTTTTTATTCCTTTTTATTTTTCTAATTGTGAAAACATATGCAACATAAATCTCCCCATCCCAGTCCCTCCCAAGCATACCATTCAGTGGGATTTATCATGCTTACAATGTTGCAGAACCCTTACCAGTATCCATTACTACAATTTTCCCTTCACCATAAATAGAAACCCTATGCTCATTTTGCATTAAATTCTCATTGCCCATGCCCTCCACAACTGGTACCTGTACTCTACTTTCTGCCTCTATGAGTTTGCATATTCTCTCATATTTTCCCTTTGGTTACCATGGGGATTAAATTTATCATCCTACCAACTTAACTCTAATAGCGTAATACCCTATGTTCCTATACCTTGTCATCTTTATTTCTTCATTTGCCTTCAGTTACTTGTCTTGTGTTCCTTTCAACTTGCAGAGGTACCTTTAGCATTTAATGTAGGTCTGGGCTAGTCATGACAGAGTCCCTCAGCATTTGTTTATCTGGGAGTGCCTTAATCCCTCCCGCCATTTTGAAAGACAGTTTTGCCAAATACATAATTCTTGTTTGGCAGTTTTTTGCTTTCAGCACTTTAAATATGTCTTCCCACTTCCTTCTTGCCTCCATGGTTTCTAATTAGAAATTTGCACTTAAATTGGCTCCCTTATATGTGATAAGGTGCTTGTCTCTTGGGGCTTTCAGAATTCTCTCTTTATCTTTGTCATTCAGTAGTTTGGTTATAACATGGCACAGTGTAAGTCTATTTGGATTTATCCTATTTGGAGTTTGCTGAGCATCTTGGATGTGTGTATTCATGTCTTTCATTAAATTTGGGAAGTTTTCAGCCATTATTTCTTTAAATAATTTCTGGCTCTCTTTTTTCTCTCCTTCTGGGACTCCCACAATTGGTATGCTTAATGGTGTTCCATAGGGTCCTCAGACTCTGTAAACTTTTCTTTATTCTCTCCTCTTTCTGTTCCTCAAACCAAATGATTTGAGTTATTTTGTGTTCAAGTTCCTGGATTTTTTTCCTGCCAGCTCCAATCTGCTGTTGAACCCCTCTAGGGAATTTTAATTTCTGTTACTATGGTCTTAAGCTCTGTTTGATTCCTTTTCATAATTTCCATCTCTCTATAGATTTTTCTCTTTGTGTTAATCTGTTGTTTTCCTTATTTCCTTTTCCATATTGTCCTTTAGCTTTCTGAGTGTATTTAGGGCTGGTTTTTAAAAGTCTTTGTCTGGAATTCCCTAGGTCAGACCCTCTTCATTAGTGTTTGGCCATAGAATTTCCTCTATTGGAAAACAAATAAATTCTATTGGCCATAGAATTTAGTGTTTGGCCATAGAATTTCCTCTATTTATGCAGGTAAATATGTCCCTTCTTCTTTAGGAAATAGTTTCCTCATGGGTCCAGGCACTGCACTGTATGCCTACAGCCAGCAATCCCTTTCTCCAGCAGTCACTTGAATGCTCTCCCACAGCATTAGGTACTAGAGCTCTGTGAGCCACCTTCTATATAGACCGTGAGTTCCTCAGGCCACTAGCTGACAGATTGGGTCAGACATCCATGCTCCCACTATGTGCACAAGGGTTACTATGCTCCCTCTGGAACCAGGACCAGGGTTTTGCACTGGGAGCATGGGATGGTTCACTGCAGAGCTGTTAACGGGTGGGGGGCAGGCCAGCCAGGGCACCACGAGATCCTGCTCCATTGAGGTTTTGTTTTTCTTGATTCAGTGTTCCCCTGTTACTGCAGTCCTTTAACTGTTTTTTGGAAGTTTGAGAAACATGGTTTTGTCACTGCTTGCTGGTTGTTCAAAGCTTCTGTGGTGATGATGGAACTCTGAACTTCTCACTTTTACATCTTGATTGGGACAGCACATTTGTTCAGTTTTTTAAAATTGGGTTGTTTGTCTTTTTGTTGTTGAGTTGTAGGCATTCTTTATATATTCTGGATGTGTGGTTTACAAATATTTCCTCCTATTCTGTAGGTTGTCTTTTCACTTTCTTGATAATGTCCATTGCATAAATATTTAAAAAAAATTTTTTTTTAATTTTAAATTTTGATGAAGTCCAATTTGTCTACTTTTTCTCATGTTGCTTGTACTTTTGGTATATAGTCTAAGAATCTATTGCCTATAACAAGGTCCTGAAGATATTTTACTATGTTTTCTTTTAAAAGTTTTATAGTTTTAGATCTTATATTTAGGTCTTTGTTCCATTTTTATTAATTTTTGTATATGGTATGCAGTAGAGGTCCACTTTCATTCTTTCGCACATGGATATCCAGTTGTGTCAGCATAATTTGTTGAAGAAACTGTTCTTTCCCCATTGAGCGGACTTGGCATCCTTGTCAAAACTAAGTTCACCGTTGATGTGTGGGGTTATTTCTGCACTCTCAATTCTGTTCTATTGGTATGCCTGTCTAGTGCTAGTACCATACTATTTGAATACTGTAGTTTTGTAATAGGTTTTGAAATCAGGAGGTATGAGTCCTCTAACTTTGTTCTTCTTTTTCAAGATGGCTTTGGCTATTTGGGATCCCTTGCCCTAACATATGAATTGGATGGTTAGCTTTCTATTTCTGCAAAGAATTCTGTTGGAATATTGATGGAGATTGTATAAGGTAAATAGGTTGCTTTGGTTAGTATTGACATCTTCGTGATATTACGTCTTCCATATATGAGCATGGATTATTTTTTCCATTTATTTAGGTCTGTAATTTATTTCTGTAGTGATTTGTAGTTTCTGTGTACAAATCTGTTACATCATTTGAATTTGTTCCTAGGTATTTTATTCCTTTAGTTGTTATTGTAAATCAAATTGCTTTCTTGATTTCCTTTTTGGATTGTTTATTGCCTATGTACAGAAACACCACTGATATTTGGTATTGTCTTGTATTGATCATGTACCCAAGCCCTTTGCCTAATTTTAATTCCACTTAATCCCCCATAAAATTCCTTCCTTTTTGAAATATCTTTTCTTTTTACAACTTTCTGTTTTCTTCCCTGATTTCTTTTCTACTTACTGGTGTGTTACTTTGAGGGCATCCCTCAAAGTTTAGTTTTCAGTTCTCACTTCTGTAGTCTTTTCTGTTAGAGAATTAGATGCTTTTGTGACTTTATCATTTGACACAGATGACTCAAATTTTTTTCAGTAGCCCTGGTCTCTTTCCTAGGTCCCTCTTAATTGGATTTTATTAGTCTCCTAAAATTGCTATTAGTATCATCTATTGCCCATAACTCTCTTTCCTCATTTGTACTATTTCAGAAAAAAAATTGGAAGAGAACAAATATAGATTTGTCAGATTTTTGCTGTGCCAGGCAGTGATAATTAGCCAAATGTACCATGTACTACATTTCATCATTTCATACAGAAAACACATTTTAACATAAAATTTTCTTCCATTGATTTGGCTACTAGACAAACTTTACCGTGTGTCATTTTTTGTGATTATATTTTGTTATATAATTCTTAATTTGTCATGTACATTTTGATCTTCATTAATTTACTGGTTTACAAGTTTGCCTATTTGCTAAAATTTATTTGTAACCTAATACTTGTGGTGTTTTCACCATCATTCCTAGACATATACAAAGCAGTGAAAAACTTCAGTTTCCCCACTCAGCTTAGTTTGAACAAGGCATTGCTCTGCTTTTCTGTTTCAGCTCTCCTAGTGTCCTTTTTGTGCTGTATTTGGTAGCATATTTTGTGCTTTTTGTTGGAGGTTTGGTGTTTAAATTGGCCCCAAGTTTATTGCTGTATTGCTGAGCCCAAGAAGGCTGTGTGAGACTTTTAGAGAAAATACATGTATTCGATAAGTTTCGTTCAGGCATGAGTTTTAGTGCTGTTGAGGAGATCACTGTTAATAAATCAGCACCTTATTTAATGGACTCCAAATATCTGCTTCCCCCCACCCCCAGTGCAATTTATGGTTAAACTTGCTTAAATTTATGTTCAGAGTCTTTGTTTAAATGCTGTTCTAAAACCTAACCCCGAATTTCCCTTCTGGGCAATGATTCAACTATTTATACCTTGTTTGTTCAACTAAATTTTTCTTTAATATTTGGGGTTATGTTTAAATAAAGACCTTTGAAGCCAGCCAATTTATAGGGGCTAGTTTGTATTTGTTGTAGTAGCTTGACTCAGAAATGTTTAAACATGATTAAAATAAAAGAAGGAGAAGATGTATGTCATCAATTTTCACATTCTCTACATATAGTGATATTGTAAAATTTCAAAACTTTTTACATCTTTTCTAGAGAACACAATGATAGGTGAAGAGACTTCTCTAAGAAATCGGCTGTCAAAGTCCAGTGAAAATCTTGAGGGAGATGAAGACCAGAAGAACCCTATAAAGGAATCCCTAGAGACTCCTAATAATGGTGAGGCTTTTAATTTTTTGAAGTGAATTAATGGAATGGAGAACAAATTCAGTGTTCTAGCACATGGATTTCCATCTCTTTAGCTTTCTCTATTATAAGTAAATACTGGTATTAGACAGTGTCGATGTACAGAAGAGAAAAAATTAAGTGATAGAGATTATGGAAAAGAATGTTTTCACTGCTAGTCATAGCTGTGTTTAGATTCTATTCATGATATTGATGTGTAAATTGCTACACATCTCCTAGAGGTGAGCTTTATTATGTAATTAGACTTTGTAACATACACTTCAGTTTAAGATCTATATTACATAGGGCTTTATATATCTGGTAAGTTAAGAAATTAGAAAATAAACCCCTGTTTATTCAGTAACCATTTATCTACTAGCTTTAGATACTATATTCATTCATTATTAATTCAACCAACTAGCCTATCAATATTTATTGAGGTGCCCTAGTAGGTGCTGGGGCAGTAATTAAGATACACACGTGTGTAGACAAGTGTTTGCCCTCATGGACTAACTAGTTAAATGAAGCAGAAACTATGCTGCCAAATTATACACATAATTAGATTATTACAAGTAAGTGCTACTAATTGCTTTCATAGCAGATATAATAAGTATAATGAAAGAAATTAGCAGGGTACCTAACAAATTCAGTGGGATAGAGAAGGTATTTTATGCATTCAGTACTGGGCTATAAATCCCGAGAGAAATTAGGGAGAGATTAGGGAGGTTTATTTGTTCTTATATCCAGATTTGCTGCATGCGTGAATGCAAAGTAGAGTTTGACAGAGTAGCTGTTGTTAAAGTCAAGGTTTAAGTTCATAGACCTGCAAACCCACCTCTACCTGATGTCATGTATTGCATCAGGATATTTATTTTTGCAATGTAATGTATAGATTTGATTTCAAAAGGATTTGAAATTTGAGGCTTGTGTGGTTAACACATCAGGGTAGAACTTTCAGAGACAGGTTGTCTTTGGCACTTGGACACTTCTTTCATGAAGAAACATTCTTTTACTTAAAATAATTGTACATATCAGCAGCTGGATCCCACTAGGAATGTAAATGTTGCTGCTTTTGCATAATGAAGTTTACTGATTGTTAGACTCTTAATTACCTATTTATAGAATATTTATATTGGATATGGGCTAATTTTAATATAATATAATTCTGAAGTTTATGAAAAGAGATGAGCCAACATTGGGAAGAAACATTCCCCCTCCATGATTTGGGGATAAAATGTTGTCTCCCTTGCCCTCATTTCCACACCTTAGAAGGTACAAAGCCCCAGTTCTTGGAGACATAAAAATTACTTTCATTGAAACTTTCTGTCACTAAGTAGCATTCTATTTGTGTCCCAATTTTACAAAAAGCTTTTAAAGTAATCTAATGTCTATGTATATTCATTACTTTTTGGTGTTGTCTTAGTTCATTAATTTTTTTAAACACGGATGTTGCCTTTTTTATTAGAGAAATTGTAGGAATACAGAAAAATCATGCATAAAATACAGAGTTCCTATATACTACCCTATTAGTAACACCTTGCATTAGTGTAGTACATTTGCCATTCATGAAAGAACATTTTTATAATTGTACTATTAACAATAGTTCATTGTTTACAATAGGGTTCACTGTTTTTGTTGTATAGTTCAAGGTTTTTTGGTTTTTTATTTTTTTGATTTTTTACTTTAGTAACATATATACAACCTAAAATTTCCCCTTTTAACCTCAAATATATAATTCAGTGCTGTTAATTACATTTACAGTGTTGTATCACTGTTTTAATCATTCCAGATTTTAGTGCAGATATTAAATTGAACTGTTTAGTTTAAATCAAGAAGTTTGACAACCTCCTTAATTTAATGTAAATAATGTTAACCTGAAAATAGAATATGTTTCTCCACTTATTTAACATTTGTTTACCTCCGGGAGGAAACAGATTGGTAAAATGTGGCTTTTAAGTAGCAAGGACTTAAAAGATACTAAGTTATACCAATCAGTGTGGTTTACCGCCCAGGACCTGCAGCATCTGCATACCTGGAGCTTGTTACAAATATCCCACCTCAGGTCTAACGAATAAAAATTTCATTTTAATAATACCTCCACGTGGTAGAGATGCAGGTTAAAGTTTGAAACACAGTTTTTAAGGGACTGTTCCCATTTGGGGGTATGCATGAGAATAACCTGTGGAATGGAAATAAATCATCAATGAACAAGCAGCAGCTTTTTGGGCCACATTTAGAGCTACTGCATCAGAATCTCCAGGGGATAGGATCCAGGTTCAGTCTGAAAATGCTTGTTGGGTAACAGTGATTTGCATCGCTGGTTGAGAACCACTGTTATCAAGAACTCTGGGACCCTCCCAACTACTCGATGATATCATCACTTTGACATAGCCCAAGCATTTATTTATTAAACTCAACCTGAATAATTTTGGGATTCTTATTTTGCGGTTTGTGATTCTAGTAGATGACTTTGTGTTATTTGCCCAGGTTAGTTCTAGTTAGCACTCTAGTTCCTTCCTAGAAGTGTCCCAATTTTATTGATAAACTATATGGTCATGTGACTTTTGAGTTATTGTATTAATAGTGAGCATCATAGTGACTTGCACAGTATTTAGTTCATATTTTCACAAAACCTTTTTAATGTCAGAATATTTTTAGTTTATCCAGTACCTATTAGGTGAAATTATGATTCATTGGCTTTCTTGTGTTTTTTGGTTGTTTGGAGGAATACCAGCTCCGAAGATACAGCTTCTTTTGTCCTAATCAAAAATAATGTTATCATTACTTAATTTTAAAAGTAATATATGCTCATCTAAGGAAAGTTTTTAATTGAGATATATCATAAATAAATTTTGATGAATTCATTTTATCCATTTTTTCCTTTTGATTGTGCTTTAGGTCTTGTATCTAAGCAATCATTGCCTAGTCCAAGATCATAAATATTTACTCCTTTGTTTTCTTCTAAGAGTTTACAGTTTTGAATCTTACATTTAGATTTTTTATCCATTTTGAGTTACTTTTTTCATATGCTGTGAAGCAGGGATCTAAATTCATTCTTGTGCGTGGGAATATCCACTTGTCCCTGCACCGTTTGTTGAAAAGGCCCTTCTTTCCTCTATTGAATTGTCTTGGTACCCTTGTTGAAATTCATTTGATGCAATGTGAGTATTTATTTCTGGACTTTCAATTCTATTCCACTGATATACATGTCTATCCTTATGCCAGTACCATCCTATCTTGATTACTGTCGCTTTGTAGTATATTTTTGAAATTGCAAATTGTGAATCTCCAACATTATTTTTATTTTTAAAAATTGTTTTGTTTCAGTCCCTTGAATTTCCATATGAATTTTAGGTTCAACTTGTTAATTTCTGCAAAAAAGACATTTGGAATTTTGATAGTGGTTACATTGCATCTGTAGACCAATTTTGGGAATATTGCCATTTGTGGTATGCTGTAAAAGGTTTGTGCCGCTTTCCCCCCCCAAAGATATCCATATCCTAATCCCTGGAAAGGTAGGGGGAGTCTTTGCAGATATGATTGCTAAGGATCATGAGATAGGGAGCTTATCTGGGTAGGCCCTGTATTAGTCAGCCAAAGGGGTGCTAATGTGAAATACCAAAAATGGGTTGGTCTTTATAAAGGGTATTTATTTGGGGTAGAATTCCACAGATACCAGGCCATAAAGCGTTAAGTTTCTTCTCTCACTATAGTCCATTGCCACGTGTTAGAGCAAGACAGCTGCCAGTGTTTGCCAGGGTTCAGGCTTCTTGGGTTCCTCTCTTCCCTGGGCTGCATTTCTCTCCAGGCTTAGCTCCTGTTTCTTCCACAAGGTCAGCTGTAGACGATCAGACGAACAGCTTGCTTCTCTTCTCCTGGGGCCTTCTTTCCAACATCAAAACTGCTTCTCAAAAGACTGCTTCAACTCTTTTCTTTGCCTTGCCTTTTATATTTGATTCCCCACCCACCAAGGGGTGGGGCTCAATGCCCTACTGACGTGGCCCACTCAACACCCTAATCATAACTTAATCATGCCCAGATTAACAGATCAGTTTACAAGCATGATCCAATTATATTTTTGGAATTCATAATTACATCAAACTGCCCAACTGTAACAGGCCCTAAATGCAACCACATGTATCCTTATAAGAGGGAGGCAGAAGGAAATTTGACCACACACAGAGAAGAAGGTGATGTGAAGATGAAGAAAGATTTGTACATGAAGTTAGAACGATATGGCCAAAAGCCAAGGAATGCTGGGCAGGTACTAGAAGCTGAGAAGCAAGGAATGGTTTCTACCCTAGAGTCCCCAGTGGGAGTGTAGCCCTGCTGACATCTTGATTTTGGCTTGGTGAAATTGATTTCAGATGTCTGGCCTCTAGAGCTGTGCGAGAATAAATTTCTGTTGTTTTAATCCCAGTTTATGGCTTATAAATGTACCATCTTAATAATATTAAGTCTTCCAATCCATGAACATGGGACATTTTTTCACTTATTTAGGTCTTCTTTAATTGCTTTCTAAAATGTTTGGTAGTTTTCAGTGTACAAGTCTTGTACCACCTTGATTACATTTATTCCTAAGTAATTTATTCTTTTTGATATTATTTAAATGGAATTTTTTTCTTAATTTTGTTTTCTGATTATTCATTGCTGTTATATAGAAACACAGCTGGGGGGGCGGATGTGGCTCAAATGGTTGGGCGTCCATCTGCCATATGGAGGGACCTGGGTTCGATCCCCGGGACCTCCCGATAAAATTAAAAAAAATATATAGAAGGTGCATGGGCTGCCAGGCTCTGTGTGCCGGTGAGCCGCCAGGCCCCGGGAGCCATGCAGCAAGATGATGATGTAAAAGGAGAGAGACAAGACAAGATGTTCCGAAAGCTCTGAAAACCAGAAGCCGAGGTGGTGCAGATGGCTAGAACACCTCTCTCCTACATCGGAGGTCTTCAGGATCGA
>JAQZBX010086975.1:0-12927 GCA_029593785.1 Cabassous unicinctus
TTGAAATTGAAACTTAGCTTAGTGTTGTAGGGTGCCTAAGAGTTACCTCTTCAGAGCTTCCTTGTTTCTCAAATGTGGTCTCTCTCTAAGCCAATCTCATCTTATAAATACCCCAGCATGGGGCATGTTTCCTGAGGATGAGTCTCCTTGGCACGGAGGGATAATTACCAAGCACCAACTAGCAATGCAACTGGAAAAAACCTTGAATAAAAGCATGAAAAGCTAAAGACAAATGAGTGTATATGGCTAAGAGACTTCAACGTGTGTTGGGAGTTCATCCCAGAGGTAACACGTATGCACATCTCAGCAGGATCTCATAGACTGCCAACTAAGATTTTACCCCAAATAGTGGAGCTCCTGAGGGTTCTGGAGAGACCCAGGTCCTATGGTCAGGGCAGATAGCTCTGTAATTGGGTTCTTTGCCAGTGGGCCCTACTTTGAAGTTTGTGCTTCTGAGTGTGACAGAGGTATACTCAGTTATGTCTTCCCTACACCTGGCTTATCAGTCCCTTCTATTTGAACCTGTAGTTAGTGCTGGAGTTTGTAGGTGTACTTCCAAGAAACTTAAATCTATGGGCTGTCCATATGCCAGCTAGGCCCTGAGCCTTGGCAAGTTGCACAACTTCTTTCCATTTCATTGGACTCACCCAGGAATACTAACAAGGGGTGAGGATGAACAACCACCATGCCAAGGAAACAAGGGACCCTATAACTGAAAGCAAGAGAGTTCCATCCATTGGATGTATGGGATTGAAACCCCCTCTTAATTAGAGGTGGAGATGATACCAGCATCCCAGAGTCCTCAGGATTGGTGAATGAACTATACACTAGAGTGTACTTACTAGTACTCTACTATAGACTTATTGTGATTATAGCAATGGAAGAAATTACAACATTGATGTGGAAACAGTGGCCACTGGAGGATCTGAGGGCAAGGAGAGGGAAATACAGGTGTAACATGGTGGCATTTTGGGGACTTGGAAATCATCCTAAATGACTTTGCAACAGCTGTTATAGGCCATTATATATCTTCCCATAACCTACAGAATTGTGTGGGTGAGAGCATAAACTCCAATGTAAGCTAAAATCCATGCACAGTGGCAATGACCCAAAATGGGTTTATCAATTGCAATGAAGGTACCATGGTATGAAGGATGTTGTTTACGTGGGAAAATTTGGTAGGTATGGGGAGCAGGGCATATGTGAATCCCTGTATTTTTTATGTAACATTTATGTAATCTAAGTATCTTTAAAAAAATATATATATATACAAATTTTTTTTTAAAGAAACAACAACAAACACACATGCAATAAACCTACCTAGAGCCTTACTCTTCTCTTCACTGCAATAATGAAACCCACCTACTAATACCTCCATCACCCTCCATTTTTAAACGTACTCCTCTTTATAAAACATCCTCTAAAAAGATATTTCATAGCTTAGCATTTTCCAGAGAGCTGTTTTCACATCCTTGTTCCTGAGGCTGTAGATCATGGAGTTCAACATAGGAGTCACTACAGTATAGAACACCGTGGCCACTTTATCAGTTTCTGTACTGTAGTCAGAATTGGGCTTACAGTAATTGAAAAGGATTGTTCCATGGAAGACAATGATGGCTGGGAGGTGGAAGGTGCAGGTGGAAAAAGTTTTGTGCCTTCCTTCTGAAGAGCGCATCCTCAGGATGGTGATGAGAATAAACAAATAGGAGGTGAGGATGATCAAGGTGGTGATTATCTCATTGAAACTGGCCACAATGAACAACAGCAGTTCATTCATAGACACATCAGAATAAGCAAGTGATAAGAGAGGGGATAGATCACAAAAGAAGTGGTTAATCACATTTGATCTACAGGACTTGATCTGAAGAGCTAACCACATGTGAATCAGAGAACACACTGTTCCACAGATGTAGCAGGCAGACACTAGTCCCAAACAGAGCTTCTGAGACATGATTACCATTACAGCAGTGGGTAACAGATGGCCACAAAGCTGTCATTGGCCATCATGGCCAGCAGGATGACCTCTGTGACCACACATGTGCAAAACAAGTAGAATTGTACAGTGCATGCCAGGAAGGAAATTGATTTTTCCTTGTCTAAGATATTGGCCATCATCTTTGGCACAATGGTGATGGAGTAGCAGAAATCCACAAAGAACAAGTGGCTCAGGAAAAATTACATGGGGGTATGCAGCTGAGAGCTGGCCTGGATCACTGTGATCATGTCCAGGTTGCCCATCACTGTGACTACATAGATGAGAAGGAAGACCAGAAAGAGGAAGGGGCTCAGCTCAGGGAGATCTGACAATCCCATGAGAATGAACTCTGACACAGAGCTGCAGTTTCCCTTGTCCATGTCATCACTACTAATGGGGTTTGGGAAAAAAATTAAAACAAAAAGTCATCCTTCAATATAGAATCAAAAATTCAGTTTTGATTTCTGAAAGAACAGAAATGAAAATAATGATGGGTGTTAATTTTGACAACAAAGAAATAGTGCATTGCTTTCATGAAGTTTAACAGGAGGTCTGAAATAATGGACTACTGAGGGATAAAACTCTCAATTTAGTTCACAGATCACATGAAATCATTAAAATGATAATTACGTAAGCTTATAAGTTTCTTTAATCTCATCTTCCACAATTTATAGATTGACATCTTATATTAGAAAGAATGTATTAAGTAAATTTATTTCTCCATGTTTTCAAATCCATTTTTCACTACAAGTTCTTCAATCAATTATCCAAACCTGGGATACTAGAAAATAATGTTATAATATATAGTAAATTTTTTTTCTTATCCATTGAAGTGATGGGATAAATACCTTAGATTTCTAATCCACAAGTTTTTATTTTGTATTTATATCTGTATATGTAGAAGACTTTGATATTCTATACTAGCATTTTTACTAAAACTTTAGCTTAGTGATTTTATTCATTATGCTTTTCAGTGTTCACGAGGGTTTAGGGAATTGATTATCTTAGGTATGTTCTTGTAAATATGAACCTTCTTGTAAATATGACCATATGCCCTTTAAAAGACATTTTTGACAAGTTAATTTCACTGCTTTCAATCTGTCTCAAGAAGTGATAAAAATTGTGGACAGGGATTATTAACAAAAATGTCTCCTGATGTTTTGAAACATTATTTATTATATTAAAACTTCAAAGGAAACTTAATGTTAAATAAAAGGAAAATGGTCAAAACTGTGGCACATATAATTAATGGAAAGCTAAGTAGCTATTAAAATGATAATTTTGAAAAAATTTTAGTGACCTGAAAATGACTGTCATACAATTGCAAGTTAAAAATAGTAAGCCATATTGTACAGATAGAATATTATGCTTACCTACTTAAGTTACATTGTATATATAATCTTTATAATGTCTTTATCTTTCAAATGTAAATAATTTACTTTGCTTTTTTAAAAAAACTTGAATATATATACTTGCCTGAATTCTCACAAAATAAAAGTATTTTTGTGTGCAGTGGAAAGGACAGTAGTATTGTTCTTTAATCAGAGGTAGATGCCTTCAAGACCAAGACCAAAGAAAATACAAATAGAGAAGACATCTGTCCTCCTGTCTTATGGTTAGTGCTTACACAACTCTAGAGGCACCAGTTAGATTATTAGAGCTGAGAAGAATCTGAACTAGAAACCAACATAACAATATGTTTCCTCTATTCTGGCACAATTTGTCAACATAATACAAGGTTTGACAAGCTCTGCCATCAAATTGCATTTCAGAATATCTTAACCAAAGCCAAAATGACGCTTGTCCTTTCCACTTCAGATGTTGTTCACATGTCCTGTTCTCTCCACGAACAGTCCTCAGTGTCTCTTACCGCCACCTTCAGCATCAAGGTGACTGTTAGGAGGACCTCCATGATTTCTCTTCTAGTTTCCAAGGGTGAAGTTAGTGCAAAATTTCAATTTAAAAAACAAATAATGCATGCTTCCTATGTTGTTTATACTGTGTACCTTCTCATAATAATAGGTGTTAGCAGGATATTTGGTTCGGCAGATTAAATTGTTTCCATTTCTTATCTAGCTTATTTCATAAAACACACAGAAAAATATTTCCATGATGAAGTGATCAAAAACATGTTTTTACTTAATATAGTCATTAATTAAAGACACCTAAAATAGAAGTGTGTGAAAATAATCTCTAAGTCACCTCTTCCTTTACAATTCTCACTTTTAAAGATATGATTACATTTCATTACTCCTTTGAGGAGAAAAATGAAATCAACCATCCAACTCTCCCCTAAATCTAATTTGTATCCATCCTCAAATAACCAAAGTTTTGGGGGGCAGATGTAGCTTAAGTGGTTGAGTGTCTGATTCCCATTTATGGGTTCCAATGTTTGATATTCAATACATCTTAAAAGAAAAGAAAAAATCAACTGTCATTAGGAAGTGGATGTAGCTGTGTTGTTGAATGCCTGCCCCCTATGTATGAGATCCTGGGTTGATTTCCTGGTACCAGAAAAATAAAATAAATAAATAAATAACCAAACTTTATCCTAACAACCAACTTGTGGGAATAACATTGCTTTCCTGTTTCTGAAGATGTTCTGTGGAAAATGTAATAGGCTTTATATATTCTTGTGTGTCCCTGGAGTCCATTTTCCTTAAGCTTTCTGAAACCATCAATTATCTCTGTGGGATAGCAATTAGATATCAAGAAACCTGCTTATCATGGGACAGAAACAATTATTGATGTTTATGTAATGAAAACTGGTTGGAGGGAGGAGAAATAGTATGGTAAGAAAACACAATTTCTTCCTGAGTTCCTGGTGAATTGCAAAGCATTGTATGCTGTATCTGAGCCTTACCTGTGAGCCAGGGTTCACATTGCCAATGTTAAGCATGTAATCATGCCTGCAATGTGGCCTGTTCATATTCAAAAGCTCTTAACTTCCTGCAGGACAAAGAGTCTGAAGTCATATCAGAGTTCCACCAATACCAGAAAAGTGTGGGAGTAATAAACTATCTTAACTTTGGATAATAGTAATCATACCAATACTAATAAAAACAATAACTAGCTCACATTATGAGCACTTACTCTATGCTCTTTGTTCTAAATACAAGAATTAACTCTCCTCATCTTTATAAGAATAAGTGAAAAAGGCAGTTTTCTCCTGTCCCCTTTATAAATGAGATCACTGAGGAACAGAGAGATGTAAATTGCCCCAAATCATGCAAGAAGTCACTGGTAGGAAGAGGCGACATGCTGTTTCTGGTTTGCACCACCCATATGAAGGCATTAAGAGCAGAGGGACAGAAGGGTGGTGAGATGGCACACTTTCCAATGGGCATTTTCAATACCAGAGGCCATTAAATTTCAATGCCTCAAATATCTCTCCCAGGCCTAGTCATTTGCTGACTCTCTAATGTCTACCTAACCCAATAGTGTTCACATCACAGTTGTTAGCCCTGGAATTACTGTACATTTCAAGAATTTCATGGATAAAATTTGTTATAGATGAATCTATGTCAAAATTCTTAACATCAATATATGTGTTTTCATAAATTTTATCTGAGAATGTGTTTACGTTGGGGAGTGATTTGGGTTCTTCTTTCTCATTACCACATTTTACAATTTTGTTTTTCTCGCTTTATAAAATCAAGATATTCCTCTTAGCCAGTCACAGCTATCTTGATGAATTGCCCCAAGAGAAAAAAAGCAAAAACAATAATAATAGTCAAAACTAAAGACAACTTGAAACGTTGTATCCTGAATTATTTATTAATCAAAACACCTTGAATCATGGTATGACTTCTCATTTCTGTAAGGGTTTCTACCATTTCATTTTATTGGGCACTGGATCACATCTCCTCAAAAAGGCATTTTCAAGTCTGACCTTCTGTTTCTTTTCGGTATGAGCTGTTGGTAAACAGGACCTTTGAGGAGGTATTAATTAAGGTGAAGCAAAACTGAGTGAGGGTGAGTGTAAATACAATATAGTTGGATTCTTTATAAGCAGTGATAATTAAGCAAGAGAAATCAAATAGAAAAGACAAGAATCAAGGTTTGCCAACAACCCATAATGTCACAGTCTTTGGGGAGAGGTCACTGTCTTGTGGACATCTTGATTTTTGACTTATCCTAGACTCAAAACCATGTGCCAATAAATTCTAGTTGTTTATGCCAACTCATTGTTTGGTATTTGTTTAGCATCCAGAAAATTAAACCACTTTCCATGGAAAAGAATAGCAAAAGACATATATTTTAGCCTAAGTTGTAATGTTTTTTGAAAACTTTTTTATTAAAGTTTATCATTCATCCGTGAACATTCATAAAAAGTAAGTGTATGGTGAAAGTTGTGACATTACAAAACAAACATGCATATCTTCAGAGAGGACTCCCCTACAGTGATGATAATATTTAAAAACCTTTCATTTTTTTTTAGTGCACCATCATATTACTGCCAAAGGATGGATTCCTACTGAAGAAGACAGTCCCATGAGATCAAATCTATAAGAATATCTAAAAAAATCACTCTTTGCATTGATGACTTACATCACCTGGGGAACGCACACACATCAAAGCTGCCTTACCAATTTTTTTTAGGTTTAAGGAATTTGATGTCTTTTTAATTGTCTTTAAAATTAAAAGGAAATTTGAGTGGAATTGATTTCATGCTCTTTATATATAAACTTGAATGGTCTAAATATGAAATCCCATGCTTTTGATGAGGATGTACTTAAAGCACTTTAGATAATACAATTTTAATAAAATGTTATTTTTGCAAGATTCAATTAAATCAACATAAATTTCCAAATTATTATTTCATTGTTTAAATAAGGTGCCCCTAATTATAAAAATAACAGGTATCATTAACTGTCATATGATAAATCTTGGAAAAGTCTTTCTGATATCTTTTCCAAAACTTGAGGAAGTGAGTGGCTGCCAATGACTGATAGCAAGCCACTCTAAAACATATTCACTAAATACAACCACCACTTACTGTTTCTTACTCTTGCAGCAGTCATCTTGGTAGAGGTGCTAATCTGTTCCAGACTTGGCTGATCTTGACTTGGCTTGCTCCTGTTTATGAGACGGTCAGTTGGCAGTTTACATAGCCTTACTCTCAGGTGTGGTGGTTAGCTAGCTGTCAGCTGGTATAATGTGGGGTAGGGGTGACTGGGCTGAGTCTCTCAATTTCTATTAGTTTAGTCCATTATTGTTCAGATGGCAGGTTTTCAGGATTCAAAAGAGTGTGCAAAGGCCTCTCCAATATTTGGTACTACCACAATTACCTTCTGGTAAGCAAAGCAAATTATAAGAGCAACCTAAAGGCAATGAATGGAGATATAGGATCCACTACTTGATGTGAAGAGTGAAAAGGTTACATTGTCAAAGGTCAGGGATACAGAGAGAAGTAGAGAATCTGGGCCATGTTTGCACCACCTTAGCTAAAAAATCTTTATGAAAGTCAAGTCATTTCTATATGTTGGACTTTCAGCAAAATTGAAAGGAAAATTAATTGAGTTTAAATCACTCTATAATTTTTTTATGAAAAACTCAATGTGAGAAATTAGCACATAATTTGGATGGAATTGAAAGAGTTGTTTGACATTGTTATGACAAGTCAAATTCAGCAGTTTCTATTCCCATTTTTAAATTTTTATAATTTTTAATGATGCTTTAGATTACATAAATGTTACATAACCAATAAAGGATATTCCCATATGCCCCAGTCCCTCCCCTTCCCACACTTTCCCACATTAACAACATCCTTCATTAGTGTGGTATATTTGTTATAATTTATGAACACATATTGACGCATTGTTACTAATCCTGGACTATAGTTTATGTAACAGTTTACATTCTGTCCCACACAATTTTGTAGGTTATGAGACAATATATAATGGCCTGTATCCATCATTGCAATGTCATGCAGGACAATTCCAATGTCCTCAAAATTCCCCTGTATTACACCTATTCTCTCCTCTCCCTCCCAGAACCTCTGGTAGCCACTGCCTTCATTTTTAATTTGGTGAAGTTTTCTCAGCTTTTTCATCAATTTAAATGTAGAAGTAAAATTAACCCTGAACCCTGTTGACCTCTAGCATTGAGTGATTTTGATGATTATGTTCAGAAGACATGATAAAACTGAAAAAAAATGTTATCTCATTTATGCATTCCAGATGAAAAATAAATTCTGTTAACATTTCTCTGACTATATTGTTGACATCCCTATTTCTTTTATTGTAGATTAAAGGACTCAAACAAGGGGATCTCCATGTGTAAATTTCAGAGACCACTTTGAGGTGAATATTTTGGATTTGGGGACACAGTAGAGTAAAATGATGGGGACTTGATGATTGTGATGGTAGTCAGTTGTGAGGCACAAGTGCAGAAGGTTTTGTAGCACCCATTGGCTGAATACATTTTCAGGCGGTGGCAATGTTGAAACTTTTAGAGGTGCAATGATGGGTGGTGTGCTCACCTCATTAAAGGTGCCAAAGGTGAAAAGCAGCAACAGATTGAGATAAATATCAGAATAGGAGAGAGAAAGTAATGAAGAAAACAGAAGTGATTGTGTCAAATCACAAAAAGATTATTTTAAGCAGAGTGTGTGAGTATCAGGGAACAGGAAAATCCCCATGCCTATGATACAACCACAAGCATTGCACAGAGATTCTGGGGCATGGCAACTGTGTAAAGTAGAAGGTTGCAAAAGCATCAAACCAGTCATAGGTCATCACAGCTAATACAAAGGATGCAGTCACTGAAATGTTATAAAATATATATAATTTTACTACATGTCCTAAAAATGAAATGGATCCGTCCTCTTCAAGTAAGCTTACCAGCTATTTAGCCGCAGTAATGGAAGAATAGCATCTATCAAAAAATGAGATATGGATGAGGAAAAAGACCATGGGGGTGTGCAGTTTGAGATTTAATTTTGGTGATTGCCATTATTCCAATATTCCTTACAACAGTAATACACTAAATTGCCAGAAATATCAAGAAGATAAAAACCTTCGATTCTGGGTAATCTGAGATGGCTGGGAGGGCAAATGTGGCCCCAGAAATTATATTTCTCTCTGCCAGAAATATATCTTGTGTTGATAGAATAAGAAAATCAATTTTGAAAATAAAATATTAAAGAGCATGATGGAAATGTGAAGAATGGTTAACCCACCCGTGTTTGGAGCACAAGGTGAAACAAAATAAACCTCTTTCATAATTCCGGATATGTTTTAAGTATTCAAGACTGGAAAATTTTAGAAATAGAAATACTAGTTAATTTTACTTTCTCAAGAAATGTAAATATTAATTCTCTTGATGTTCTCAAATGTAATTTTAAACACTAGGAATTGTGGTAATTATTAAATCAAGCAATATGGATGATAACATGTAATCAAATCCTCATGGAAGATATTCTAATCTCATTGAATTTCATGAGTTTTGGAAAGAAAATGAAAGAACTGTATTTTTCCTTTCTACAGAAACTAAAGAAAAGTGAAAATATCTAAAGTAACTTCTGTAACTGGTCTAATTTCTAAATAAAAATGATAGGCATATATTATAATTTAATGAAAAAATAACCCTTTTCGTATAACTTAAATTGATACTTTAAATGGCAGTTTTCCACTTTCTCATACTTCCTTTTTTGACCCAGTAAGTCTGACATAAAGGTCAGTACTGCCTTATGTTTTCCAACAAAGAATATCTATTTAACTGCCTCATTCTACAGATGAGCAAGTGGAAGTCTAAGGAAGTCATGCGTTTCCAAATGAAATGAAGATATTAGATAATCTATCTACAAATCCAACTCTCATCCCCCTAATCCCAGAAATGGACTCATCTCTCTATGCTTGGCTCACTGTTACAGTGTGAAATATTAGATCTTCATTATGTAAAGATTCTGTTTAGAAATGCTTCATTGTCACTCAAAAGATGGGTATTTCCTCATTTTAGTGCTGTAAATGCCACATGTCAAGAATCCCCTTAGTCAGATTCCCTAGAATGAAAATCTCCCACTAGACTATCACTTCTGGTAAGGTCATCTCTGGTTCTGAAACCCAAGAGACAGTCTCTAGATGTTCCAAGACGGAAGGACTCAGGTGCCATGCAAAGATGAGGACTCAATGTTCCTGCTCTTCAGGTACCCAAGGATTTAAAAAAAGTCAGAAGAAAGACTTTTATAGACAATCATCACTATTATAAACATACTTTTAGTGTCCTATTTCTGGGTTTCTCTACCTCAGCACTATTGATATTTTGCTTTATTGATATTGTTGTGGGGAGCTGTCTTTGTATTATACCATGTGCAGTGTCCCTGTCTTGTACCCACTAGATTCTAGTAGCAACACCCTACCCAGTCCTGATGATCAAAATGCCTCCAGGTATGGTCAAAATACCCCTTGAATTGGAAGTGTTTATATCCACCCTTAGATAAGAAAGACTCCCATATATCCTTGATTCTGGCAGATTTTAATATTTTTGCTGTCTAAGTTCAACTTACAATTAATGTGTAGATATAATATCATGGTTTCTTTTTCCCAAATTATGTCAAGTGCAAGGCTTAGGAAAATAAAATAGTATCTTTAATGCAGGGTATGAGGTACGTAAATTCCTATTCCTTAAAATTCCTCCCCAGTTATGTTTCTTTTTGTCTTAAAGATTTTTGCATGTTTTAAAATCTTATTTAGAACTGATTTTTGTTTGTTTGTTTTCTTCATAAGTCTCATCTTATTCATGTCATGTGAATTTAACTTAAATGCCTGCCTGTTTTCCCTTGTAAAGTTATTCCAAAACTTCACAGAATTAGGGAGAAAACTGAAAACTCTCAGGTTAAGGGCTTTTTATATTTTCCACTCCCAGGAAAGTTTTTTAGAACATGCCTTTGAGGAGTCAAGCTAAGCCATATCTGCTATATGCATTTCAGTGGAAGGAATCTGCTTTCCCTTCCCCCAAACCCAGATTTTTAATGTCTGCAGTGGCTGGAAATTTCCCCAAATTGATTTTTTAATGAAGAACTACTTGAACTACAGGCATTTTCTAGATACCATACATGGAAAAGAATATCCATATTTTCTCAGAATCTGCAAACAAAAGCAGATTGCCTCCAGGCTCTGAAGAGCTTGTTCAGTGGATATGCTAAGACCCCTATTTTTACTTCAACTCCCTGTGGCACTAGGACCCTAGAGAAAATCTGTTGCCTTTACATCAGATCTCTCAAAGCAAGTAAGTAATATTAAGTGCTGTTTTCTGCTGTAATCAATTTTTTTTTTGAAACCCTGAAGGAACACAACAGTAGTTAGAGATACCTTTTATATGACACTTAGATTAAGGTTTAAAAGCCTTCTCCTTGTGCCCTGTGATCTTCCTGAATGGGACTGTGACCACTTACTCAAAATAAAAGTTCTGAAGACAGAGAATTAGTAGAAGCAGCAGTAATTTCTTTCTTTATCATGAGAAAGGGTGCATGCCCAGGCTAATGAAAGTGGGGGGAATGTGTGGGCTCTGTGTGAGAACAAAGAATACATGTTGACCTTGACCCAATGTCCCAGTTCCCTCCCTCTCTGCCTCACCCATTTCCCCATTGGCCAGGGAGACTAAGGGCTTACAATCTTAAGCAAAAAAACTAGCCCAATCATGGAGCAACATCCTTACTGATTTGGGTTTCTGGGAGATGAGCTACAGGTTGGGGGTGTAGGAATGTGGGTTTTAACTTGATGTGATTAGGATTCAAGCAAGAATGTGGGAGGGTTAGATTGGACACAGACAGGAATGTGGGAGGCTGAGGCAGAAGGGGAACAGGGAATTCACTTTGAGAAGAGACCATCTTTGTGCTATTTCTCTCAATTTCCCTGTGGCGGCCATCAATGGAGGTGCCTAGCTCTCAACAAAACCAGATGCAAGACAAGGTCCACGGCTGGTCACGGAGGGATCAAGGATACCCGACTTACTGAGGAGGACTGGGCACTTCAGAACTTGGGGCCTCTTTCACCCTGGTTATAATCTTAATCATAATAGCGATATCTTTCCTTTTTAAATTGTTTACCTGCAAAAACATGCTCCTGGCTTATGCTGTGATTGGTACCGCTGGGTGCAAGGCAAAACACTGCAAAGGAGGGCCAAAATGTATGGGGCTACCGTTGGACTCCTTGAGAAATATGCCTCATCAGGCGCTGGACTGGTTAGTCAATAATGGGCAACTGGACATTCCTTCCTTTTCCTTTTATGCGGCATAGCTGCTGAATCAACCTAAGACAGGGGCCTGGCCAATTGCTGCCATGGTTTCCAATGATGGGTAAGATTCAGCAGCCGTTCAGCACGGTCCTGACCTAAAACAGGCACAGTCCCCCCAAAGCCAATCGAGACCTCTATTTCCCCAGCAGGTAATTACCAAAAGAACAGCTAGCCCTCTTCACGGAATGAAAACAATGGTCTAGTTTATCGCAAATTATGATTATGTTTTAACTGCTAACGCAAATAGTTTTAAGATTATCAAAAACACTGCTAACAACCATTGACTGAGGAGAACAATAAGTCTGTTAAATTCTAAGCTTCAGTACTAATAACTCTGATGTAAATGCCTAACTAACTTAAGCCCATTATAAAGTAGATTTCCTTAGATCTCTGATGTGAGTCAAAAATAAAGGTAAAAACTACTGCTTTAAAGATAGTTTAGGATCTTAATAACCTTTTAGAGAGTAAATGTTAAAATGTAACAATGGGTTAGTGCTGCAATTAGATATGCTACTTAACCACAAGTCTGGTTTATCTAACCTTGGCATCAGAACAGGAATTTCTAAGCCACAAGTTAATGTTCTATAAAAGTTAACATCCTATTGCACTGGAACTGAAAGTGCTTATCTAAAGTCTATATTATGCCTGCAATCTTGCTTAGCTATAGAAAGAATGCTTACGTAAACTTTACATAATTACAGAAGGAATGCTTA
>JAQZBX010086976.1:0-12926 GCA_029593785.1 Cabassous unicinctus
ATCAAAAGGCACCAAAAAGACAGAGAAAAGGAGAGCTATACATGGGGACATGATGTTTGAAACACATATAAATGTCAAAGAATTAATATCCAGAACATATAAGGAATTCCTTCAAATCAATAAAAAAATGAAAATCTTAATTGGATTTTAAAAATGAGCAAAAGATACAAATAGGCATTTTGCAGAAGAAGCATAAATACATTTATGAAAAGGAGTGCAATTTCATCACTAGTCAGAAAAATGAAAATTGGACTACTGATAAGCTATCATCTTACACTTAATTGGCAATAATTTAGGAGTCAGACCACAGCTGTATTGGAGAAGATATAGCTAAAGGGAAACTCTGAAATGCTGCTAATGGGAATATGAATGACACAACACTTTGGAAAACAATTTGGCATTATTTGTAAAGTTGAACGTTTATATACCTAACGTGGCAGGGTGGATTAGGTACCCCAGTGAACACGTCCTTAATCCATGTCCCTGCGGGTGTGACCTGTTGTAAATAGAACCTTCTGGAGTTATTTTCAGTGAAGGTTTGGCCAACTGAACATGGGGGGGCCTCAGTCCAGACGATGGGGCCCTTCCAAAGAAGCTGGGCGTCACAGCGACCAGGAGAGGACCTCGCCACGGGACGGGAGGCAGACACAAGCCAAGGAACCCCGAGGACGTGGCCAGCCAGCACCTGACGCCACAGACACTGGGAGGAAGCGTCACCTTGCCGAGGCCCTGATTTGGAGCTGCTCCTAAACTCAAAACCGTAAGCCAAGACATTTCTGTTGTTTAAGCCGAAACCACTTGTGGTATTTGTGATAGAAACTCCTGCAAACGAAGACCCGCAATCAAACCAAGGCACTTAACCGCCAGCAACCCCACTCTTAGGTACATCGTAAGAGAAACACTTGCACACAGAACACACACACCACAGAATTTATAAAAGAATCTTCTAGCATCATTATTCCTAATAGTAAATATCTGAAAACCCAAACATCCTTCACAGTAGACTATGGTGTCACAGCTAAGATAAACTACAGCTACACGTAGCAACAGAACATTTTTACAGAGCTAAAAAGGCAAGTAAAATTAAGCAATGCACAGTTAGGCATAAATAGAGGACAGAGAGAATTTTTTAAGAAGGTCGTAAAAAAACTACTTTAGGGTAAAGGTTAATCCAGGGAGGGGCAGCAGGATGAGATAGGGGAGGAGCACAGGTTATTGCTAATTCATAGATTATCATTCTTCATTCCAACCTAAATATATGTTATATATAGTCTTTTCTATGATTCAGGTATTTTTTAATTTTTTATTTTTAAAGAAGCTTTAGATTACATAAATGTTACATAAAAAATACAGGGGATTCTCACATGCCCCACCCCCCAACACACTTTCCCCCATTAACAGCATCCTTCATTAGTGTGGTGTATTTGTTACAATTGATGAAACATACTGAAGCATTGCTACTAACTGTGGACTACAGTTTACATTATAGTTTACACTCTGTCCTGTGCAATTTTGAAGGTTATGACAAAATATATAATGGCCTGTATCCATCATGGCAATGTCATGCTGGACAATTTCAGTGTCCCAAAAATGTCCCCATGTTACACCTATTCTTCCCTCTCCCTCCCCTCAGAACCTCTGGTGGCCACTGCCTTTCTATCAATGATAAAATGTCTTCCGTTGCTAGAATAATAATGTCTATCATAGAATAATATCAAGTCTACTTTAGTCCATTGTTCATTCCCGACTCTGTTCCTAATTGAGAGGGTGCTTAGATCCCATGGAGAAGATAGATTTTGGATCCATATTTGGAATTTATGCTCCCCAGGGTAACAGAGTTAGACTCACCATTTCCCTACACATGGCTCTTCTGCCCCTTTTATCTGAACTATAATTAGCACTATACTTGTTAAATATATGTCCCAGAAACTTAACTCTTTGGTCTATTCATGTGTCAGCTGAGCCCCGAATCGCAGCAGAGTTGTAACAACTACTCTCCTGTTCATTGGACTCACCCATGACAACTTTCAAGGAGATGATGATGGACAACACCCACCCCAAGGAACAGAGAGAGTCTGCAACTGCAAGCAAGATAGTTCCATCCATCTGATTCATGTGTTTTAAAAGATAATAAAGAGAAAACTTAATTAAAAAGAAACTGAGGCACAGGTTATAGGGGTATAAAAAGAGGGAGCTGGGTCACAGTAGCCCAGAGGCCTCTCTCTTACCTCCTGCACTTACTACTGCTCCACTCTGAAGAAGAAAGTGACACAGAGTGAAAAGATAAAACTCGTATCAATGGCAAATGCAGTAGAGTCTTCATTTGCAGTGGTCATGTTCCATGAAGTCTCCATTTTATAGAAGACTGAATCAGTGAATACTGAACCGTTGCTTCTAGCGGAATGTTTCAGTTCCCTGGCTGCTAAAAACAAATACCATGCAACGGGTTGGCTTAAACAATGGGAATTTAGGGACCCACGGTTTTGAGGCTAGGAGCCCAAAATCAAGGCATCATCAAGGTGACACTTTCTCCCGGGAGACTGTGGCGTTCTGGGGCTGGCTGTCAGCCATCCTCAGTCCTTGGCTTTTCGGTCATGGGGCACTGCACATGGTGGCCTCTCCTGGCGTCTCTAGGTTCTGTGGATTTCTGGCTCCTTCCTGTGTGCCTTCTCTCTGTGTCTCAATTTCATTCTGCTTATAAAGGGCTCCAGTCGTAGGGTTAAGACCCACCCTGATGCAGTTGGGCCACACTTTAACTGAAGTAGCCTCATCAATGGTCTTAGCACAATGGTTCACAACCACAGGAAAGGACTTAGACTAAGCACATATTTTTCTGGGGTGCATAACTCCAAGCCACCACAGGGAAGCACAGGGTTGGCTTCCCGTGAGCTCTGGTCACGACAGTTTCGTGAACCAATCAAAATGTTTTGCGTGTTTCTGTTTAAAGACATCTTATTCAATGTATATTCTTGATTCATGAGCACTGAATTCACGGCCAACAGCTCTAGAGCTCATGCCTGAATGAAGGTATCTCACACGCGTATTTTCTCCACAAGGCACATCCCAGCCTTCTTAGACTTGGGAGCAGCAGACAGCACCCCAGCCCTGCACCTTCATTAAACAGGATGGGCCCATTCCAAGCAGCAAAATCACCAACAAAAGGCAAAAAAGGTGAAAAATGCGGCCCTAGATGCACCCTGAAAGGGGCGCTTGTTTACAGTGTGAGAGCTGAAATAAGGTCAAGCTTCGCCTCGTGCCAGCCCAGCTGGACACGTGCGTGTCGGGTGACTCAGATTCTTGTGCTCTGAGAATGACCACAAAAGTAACACAAGTAATAGTTTGGGGTTACAAATAAATTTTAGAGGGCAGGCAAATTCACAAACATGAAATCCACCAATAATAAGCACCAAGGGCATCTTCCGTCTGAACAATAATGGTCCCAAAAAGCAGGAGTAAAAGGAAAAAGAGAACAAAGAAAATAAAAATGACCGTGACATAACCCATGGAAAGCGTTTGCAGAGCTGGCATCCAGGGACCTCGCCCGGGTGATGCTGGGTAAAACGCGCCTTCCTTTTGTAGGGAAAATCTTAATTTCAGTCCTTTCAGAAGGGCACCGTGAATAGCAGCAGCCATGAACCCGGAGCCCATCAGAACTGGCCCCTGGGGAGGCCAGGCCCTGTGGGGAACTGAAGAGTCGCCATCCCAGACACTCTAACTAAAGCCTCACCTCTCGGGTTTGAATGAGGTACTCTTCATTTCCTTCAAGAGCAGCCTTTCTGATTCTACAGGTACATCTGTCACTGCAGACAATATGAAAAAGACAAGCATGAAGAAAAAAGCAGTCGAGCTCACACACAGCCCAGCCCACAGCAAGAACAGCCTCATCAACTGGGTGCCTTGCCTTTGAACCTTTTCTCTACGCATTTACGTACACGGATGTGGATGTGTCTACTGTATATACTGTCACCAAGGACTTTTTGACTAATTCAAGATAACGCCGATCCTCCCCATGGTTTTAAAAATGACGACGCTGGCTTTTTATTCCTTAGCCTGCGACATCAGCTATGCCCTATGCTTGGATGGGTGGTTGTGGCTTCATGAAAACCCTTTGCAATTCTCCCCATTTCTTTAACTTACCACAGTAATCTTCCAGCCAGAAACCATCCCGAGCCAATACAAACCAGAGGAGCTACCTCAGGACTTGCTCCCTGGCATTTTAGAGAAGAATGTATCTGAAGTGCAGAAAATTATAACAATAATTAGAATAGCAATTTGCATTTGTACAGTAATTTAAGCCATTCTATCCTCTTTCAAGAAGAAGTATCTCTACTGCTCACATGGGAAAGGCGATGCAAAGTGGTACAGAGATGAACCTGCTGGGCTCTGGAGTTGAACTGTCAGAAATAAAATCTCTGCCTTGAAATTCTCTAAGCCTTAGTTTCCTCACCAATAAACTGGGGACAATAAAAGCACCTGACTCATAAAATGACTCATATGGCTACGAGGTGAAAATCAAAAGACCCAGCACACAAAGCACTTAGCATAGTTCTTGGCAGGTAATGAGTATTGAATAAACGTTACTATGTTATCATTCTTGTTCTTGTTGATGATGATGATGACGATGACCTTTGAAACATTTTTAATCCACTTTGGGGATTAAAGATATAATTTACATATAATAAAATGGACTCATTTTAAATCTCCAGATGTGTTTGGACAAATGTATACATCCAAGTAATCAGATATTTCCAACCTCCTCAAAGGTTACCTTAGACCCATTTTCAGCCAACTGACCCCCCAAGTAACATATGTACATTACATTTGTCATGACACACTAGATTTGTCTTTTTAGAGACTCTTACAGAGGATTTCATTTTATCTTCTTTGTTGGCCTATTAGTTAAATGTCTTTGTTGTGCTACATTTTATGGTTGCTTTAGGGTATACGGTGTACCTTTTGACTTCCTACTCTTATATACCATCCCACATGTATTATTAAAGCCTTGCAATGGTACACTTCCATTTCTCCCAACCCAGCCTTTATGCTATCGTTTCTCACAATTTTAACATACACAACCACCAGAATGCATTGCTATAAATTTTTGTTTACACAGAAAACTGTCTTTTAGAGAGATTGACATAATAAAATAAAATAAAATTATCTTGAATGTACCCATGAAGTTGCCATTCATGGTGTTCCTCATTCCTTTCTATATTTCCTTATTCCTATCTGGAATCATTTTCCTTCTGCCTGAAGGATCTCCTTCAACACTTCCTGTAATGCCAGTCTGCTGGTGGTAAATTCTTTTGGGTTCTGTCTGTCTGAAAACAACTTTATTTTTCCTTCATATCTGAAAACTCTTTTCTCTGGTACGGAATGCTTGGCTGACAGCTTTTCCTTTTAGTTCTTTATAGACATTGCTCCGCCTTCATCTTTCTGCTCATATTCTCACTTCTACTGTTGCAGACGAGAAAGCTGCTCCTGAGCTGTACTTCTCCGGAAATTCGTCGTTTCTCTCTGTTGCTGGTTTCGACCAATCTGAAGGTGAAGCGCCTTGGTGCAGCTCTCATCACATTTCTTCTCTGTGGGGTCTATTGAGATTCTTGGCTCCGAATGCTGGAAGTTTTCATATAACTTGGAAATTTCAGGTCCATGATTTCTTGAAATATTTTTCCAATCTTCCCTCCCTTCACCATCTTCTGGGCAGTCAATTACACATATATTAGGCCACTTGAAGTTTTACCACAAATCACAGATGCTCTGCTCTTTTATTTTTTAATTCTCTTCTCTCTCTGTATTTCATTTTGGACAGTTTCCATTGCTACAGCTTCAAGTTTCCTGGTCATTTTTTCTGCAATATCTAATCACCTCTAACCCAATCCAATGTATTTTTCATCATACACACTGTAATTTTTATCTCTAGAAGTTGGATTTGTCATTTTATATCTTCCATGCCTCTACTTAACTTTTTGAACATATGGAAGTTATAATAACTATTTGACTGTCCATGTCTAAGTCCAACATCTGCGCCAGTTCTGGGTCAATTTAAATCAATTAAGCGATTATTCTCGTCACACTGTGTCCAGGTTTCCTGCTTCTTTGCTTGCCTGGTAATCTATGATTAGATGCCAGGTATTCTGAACTTGACTTTGTTGGATGCTGGATATATATATATATTTATTTTTATAAATATCCTTGAGCTTTCTTGGGACAACCTGAGAATGAAATTGTTACTTGGAAATTAAGGTCTTGCTTTTACGATTTATTCAGTGGGTCTGGAACAGTGCTCAGTCCAATTATCTCCCACTACTGAGGCAAGACCTTCCTGAGAATTCTACTCAAAGTCTTATGAGTTTTCCAGTCTGGCTGGTGGGAACAGACACTATTCCTGGCCCTGGACAAGTACCTTTTTGATGTTTTTTCCTCAACTGTTCATAGTTTCCCCACATGCTGAATACACAACAGAATCTGTTGCGGTTCTCTCTGTGGAGTTCTATCCAGAAAATTCTAGCCACGTTGAGCTCCTAGATGCTTAGCAAACTGTCTTCAAATCAGTGAGTCTGCCACTCTATAGGATTCCCCCTCTCTGTGCTGTAGTCTGGATGCTTTTTCAAAGTAGTAAGTAAGTTGGGACAATTCTAGGGCTCCCTCAATTGTTTCCCATTTCTCAGGGATTACCCTCTGTTGACTGATGGCCAGGGTGTTGGAAACTGTGCTTTCACATCTTTTTTTTAACTCTATTTTTAGAGAAATTATAGGAATACAGAAAAATCATGCAAAAAATACAGACTCCATATACCTCCCCCATCACATTAAAAGTTTTCCCTATTATTAATACTTTGTATTGTGTGGTAAGTTGTTAAAATTAGTGAAACAATTTTATTATAATTGTTTTATTAACTATAGCCCACAGTATACATTAGGGTTCACTGTTTGTGTTGCGTAGTAATATTTTTTTTCAGTAACATATATTGTGCTGGTTTGAGTCTTTTGTAAACCCAGAGAAGCCTGTCCTTAAAGCAAGCCCATTCCCGTGCCTGTAAACCCATGGTAGATCGGACCTTTTGATTTGACTCAGTTAAGGGATCTTTTTTTAGATCACTTTTTATTAGATTACTTCAGTTAAGGACCTTTGATTAGATTGCGAAATCCAGGGTGGGTCTTAATCCTCTTACTGGAGTCCTGTATAGACAGAGGGCTAAACAGCTGCAGACACACAGAAAAAAAGTGGCAAAGACAGAAAAACCTTGAGAAGCTGAGAAACAGGCCCCGGAGGCCAGAGGACGCAATCAGCAGAGCACAGAGGCACAGAAAGAGGCCCCCAAGAAGCTGAGAGAGATGAGGCCCAGAGGAGAGTGGATGATGCCTGACAGCCCACAGCTGAGCTCTGGGAGAAAGCCTGGAGGAGGAGGCGGAGGCCCACAGAGCTGCCATTGTGCCCTGCCATGTGCCTGTGGCCGCAGCAGAGCTTGGAGAGAAAGCGTCTCTTGATGATGCCTCGATTTGGACATTTTCACCGCCTCAGAAATGCAAGCTTTTAACCTAATAAATCCCTATTGTAAAAGCCAACTCATCTCTGGTATATTGTTCCCAGCAGCTTTTAGCAAACTAAAACATATATACACATGCTAAAATTTTAACCACATTCAAAAATATAATTCATTGGTGTTAATTAGATTCACAATGTTGTACTACAATCACCACCATCCATTACCAAACCTTTTCCATCACCCCAAACAGAAACTCTACCCATTAAGCATTTGTTCTCTGTTCCCTTCCTCCATGCCGGCCCCTGGTAACCTACATTCTAGTTTCTGACTCTATGAGTTTGCTTATTATAATTATTTAATATCACTGAGGACGTACAATATTTGTTCATTTGTGTCTGGCTTCATGACCTAACGTGATGTCTTCGAGGTTCCTCCATATTGTTGCCTGTATCAGAACCGCACTTATTTCATAGTTTAATAATATCCCATTGCACACGCATGCACCACATTTTGTTTATACGCTCACCTGCTGACGGGCACTTGGGTTGCTCCCATGTTTTGGCCGTTGTGAATGAGGCTGCTATGAACATCAGAGTATGAGTATCTGTTCCAGTCCCTGCATTCAACTTTGGGGGGTATTTACCTAGAAGTGGGATTGCCAAGGCATATGGTAATTCCATTCACTTTCTAAGGATCTGGCAAACTGTTTCCCATGGTGGCGCCACCATTTCACATACCCACCAGCAATGAATGAGCGTTTCTGTTTCTCCACATCATCTTCAACACTTGTAATTCTCTACTTAAAAAAAAAAAAAATAGCCATTCTAGTGGTGTGAAGTGGTATCTTATTATGGTTTTGATTTGCATTTCCCCAATGGTTAATGATGTTGAGCATATTTTCTTGCACTTACTGACAATTTTCATATCTTCTATAGAGAAATGTCTATTCAATTCTTTTGTCCATTTTTCAATCAGGTTGTTTGTCTTTTGGTTGTTAAGTTGTAGGATTTCATATATATTCTGGATATTATACCTTTATTATACATGTAGTTTCCAAATATTTTCTCACATTTCATAGGTTGTCTTTTTACTTTCATGATCAAGTCGTTTAACTTGCAAAAGTTTTAAAATCTGATGAAGTCCCATTTATCTATTTTTTTTCTTTTATTGTTCATACTTTTGGTGTAAACTCTAAAAAAAATCAATTGCTTAACACAAGGATCTGAAGATGCTTCCCTATGTTTTCTTCTAGGAATTTTATAGTTTGGGTTCTTATATTTAGCTCTTTGATCCAGTATGAGCTATCTTTTGTCTATGGTGTGAGGTAGGGGTCCACCTTCGTTATTTTACAAGTAGTGATCCAGTTTTCCCAGCAACATTTGTTGAAGAGACAATTCTATCCCACTTGAGTGGACCTGACAAACTTCAAAATTAAATTGGCCATAGATATGAGTGTTTGTTTCTGAACTTTCAATTCTATTCCTTTGGTCTATATGTCTGCCCTTGTAATAAAACCATGCTGTTTTGATTACTGTGGTTTTGTAATAAGTTCTAAAATCAGGAATTGGGTGAATCATTCCTCTTTACTCTTCTTTTTCAAGATGGTTTTGGGTATTGGAGTCTTTTACCCTTCCATATAATTTTGATGACTGGCTTGTCCGTTTCTGAAAAGAAGGCTGTAGAAATTTTGACTGGGATTGCACTGAATATGTAAAGCACATTTGGTATAACTGACATCTTAACAATATTTAGTTTTCCAATTCATGAACACAGAATGTCCATCCATTTATTTAGGTTTTCTTTTATTTCTTTTAGCAATATTTTCTGGTTTTCCATGTATAATTTCTTTACATCCTTGAATAAATTTATTCCTAGATATTTAATTCTTTTAGTTGCTATTGTAAATGAAAATTTTTTTTCTTGATTACAAGTATATAGAAATACTACTGTACTGATTTTGGGTGACCTTGTACATTATTACTTTGCTGAATTAGTTTATGAGCTCTAGTACCTTTCTTATGGATTTTTCAGATTTCCTATATATAGGATCATGTTGTCTGAAAATAGGGTAAGTTTTACTTCTTCCTTTCCAATTTGGATGCCTTTTATTTCTTTTTCTTGCCTAATTGCTCTGGTTAGAACTTCCAGTAAAATGTTAGATAACAGTGGTGACAGTGAGCATCCTTGTCTTGTACCTGATCTTACAGGACAAGCGTTCATCCTTTCATCATTGAAAATGATGTTGGCTGTGGGTTTTTCATATATGCCCTTTATCATGTTAAGGAAGTTTCCTTTTATTTTTAGTTTTCTAAATGCTTTTTTATCAAGAAGGGGTGCTGGATTTTGTCCAGTGCCTTTTCTGTGCCAATTGAGATGATCGTGTGTTTTTTCCTTCATTTTATTAGTGTGGTATGTTACATAAATTGATTTTTCTTATGTTGAAGCACACACTTGCATACCTGGGATAAATCCCACTTGATGATGGTGTATAATTCTTTTAATGTGCTACTGGATTTGGTTTAGTAGTATTTTGTTGAGAAATTTTGCATTTATATTCATAAGGGATATTAGTCTACTTTTCTGGTGGTATCTTTATCTGGATTTGGTAGTAGGGTAATGCTGGCCTCATAGAAGGAGCTAGGGTATTGTAGCTGCTTGATATTGTTTATGAATTCCAAAAATAGATATTGGATTATGTTTGTGAACTGGTCTGTTCCTCTGGGCATATTAGATTGTATTGGATTCAGAGGTTTCACTTTTACTTGATTAAATTATGATTAGGGCTTTGATTGGGCCACATCAGTAGGACATTGAGTCCCCACTCCCTTGGTGGGCGGGGACTTACAGAGAAAACTACATGGCAATTAGCTTGGAGTTTTTTTATCCTGGAGCCTGGGAAGTAAGCACACAGAAAAGCAGATATGTGAGGAAAGAGAGAAGGCTCCATTAGACATGGCAGAGGTCCCAGGAAGAGAGACGAGCTTTTCACTTGACAGTTTACAGCTGGCATTGTGGAAAGAACAGAGCAGCTGAGCCTGGAAAGGAATGAGCCCTGGGAGAGAGGCGAGATTTATCCCAGCATACAGCTGATATTGGAAGAAGCTGGGACCATGGAGCCTTAAGAGGAAGAGGAAGCCTTAACCCTTGCAGATAATGGCAGCCATCTTGCTCCAACACATGGCAACAGACTTTGGTGAGGGAAGTAACTTATGCTTTATGGCCTGGTAACTGTAAGCTTCTACTCCAAATAAATACCCTTTATAAAAGCCAACAGATTTCTGGTGTTTTGCATCAGCACCCCTTTTGCTGTTCTTCAATTTTTTTAGAAGAGTTTGAGCAAGATTGGTGTTATTTTTTCTTAGAAGGTTTGATAAATTTAACTAGTGAAGCCATTTGGCATTTCTTTGTTGGGCGGTTCTTGAGTACTGATTAAATCTCTTTACTTGTAACTGGCCTCTTGAGATCTTCTATTTCTTCTTGAGTCAGTGTAGTTTGTGTTTCTAGGAATTTGTCTATATCTAGGTATATTAGTCAGCCAAAGGGGTGCTAATGTGAAATACCAGAAATGGGTTGGTCTTTATAAAGGGTATTTATTTGGGGTAGAAGTCCACAGTTACCAGGCCATAAAGCGTAAGTTTCTTCTCTCACCAAAATCCATTGCCACGTGTTGGAGCAAGACAGCTGTCAATGTTTGCAAGGGCTCAGGCTTCTTGGGTTCCTTTCTTCCTGGGGCTGCATTCCTCTCCGGGCTTAGCTCCTCTGTTTCCTCCACAAGGTCAGCTGTAGACTATCAGGCGAATGGCTCACTTCTCTTCTCCTGGTGCCTTCTCTCTGACATCAAAACTCCAACATCAAAACTGCTTCAACTCTGTTCTTGCCATGACTTTTATATTTGATTCCCCCACCCACCAAGGGGTGGGGCTCAACGCCCTACTGATATGGCCCAGTTAACACCCTAATCATAACTTAATCATGCCCACATTAGCATATCAGTTTACAAGCATGATCCAATTATATTTTTGGAATTCATAATTACATCAAACTGCCCAACTGCAACACTAGGTAATCTAATATGTTGGCATACAGTTGTTCACAGTATCCCCACATAATCCTTCTTATTTCTGTGGGGTTAGTAGTAATGCACCCCCTTTCATTGATAAATTTAGTTATGTGTGTCCTCTCTCTTTGGCAGTCTAATTAGAGTTTTGTCAATTTTATGGTCTTTGCAAAGAACCAACTTTTCATTTTCTCGATCCTCTCTATCAGGTTTTTAAATCTCTATTTCATTTATCTCCACTCCAATCTTTGTTATTTCCTTCATTCTGCTAGCTTTGGCTTAGTTTGCTCTTTTTATTTCTAGATCCTTCAGTTGTGAGTTTCAGGTGTCTGATTTGAGATCTTTCTTCTTTTTTAATGTAAGCATTTAGTGCTATAAATTTCCCTCTCAGACTGCCTTTGCTGCATCCTATAAGTTTTGGTAGTTGTGTTTTCACTTTATTACCTCAAGATATTTCCTAATTTCCCTTGTGGTTTCTTCTTTGGCCCATTCTTGTTTAAGATTGCATTGTTTAATTTCCACTTACTTGTGAATTTTCCATTTCTCCCTCTGTTACTGGTTTCTAGCTTCATCTCATTGTGGTCAGAGAAGATACACTCTATGATTTAATTATTTTTTAATGTATTGAGACTTGTTTTGTGACCTAATATATGGTCTATCCTGGAGAATGATCCACATCACTAAGAGAAGAATTTGTATTTTGCTGTTGTTGGGTGAAGTGTTCTACATGTCTGTTAGTTCTGGTTTGTTTATAGTACTTTTCAAGTCTTCTGTTTCCTTACTGGCCTTTTGCCTAGATGTTTTATCCTTATTGAAAATGGTGTGTTGATGTACAACCGGCTAGTTCTCCCTTCAAATTTTTCAATATTTGTTTCATATATTTTCAGAATCTGCAGTAAGGTATGTATATATTTATAATTGTTATGTCTTCTTGTTTAATTGATGTATTTATCAGTATATAGTGACCCTCTTTGTCCTTCATAGTAGTTTTTAACTTAAAGTCTATTTTATCTGACATTAGGATAGCTACTCCAGCTGTCTCTTATCACTATTTGCATGCTGTATTTCTTACCTCCCTTTCACTTTCATCCTACTTGTGTCTTTGAATTTAAGGTGAGTGAGTCTCCTGTAAATAGCATATACTTGGGTCATGCTTTTTTTATTCATTCTGCCACTCTCTACCTTTTGATTAGGGAGTTTATCCCTTTACATTCAAAGTAACTACTGAAAATGTAGAACTTTCATCTGCTATTTTTTATCTTTGTTCTTTTAAGTCTTATACCTTTTTAGTCCTTCAATTTTTCCATTAATTCCTACTTTCATGCTTATTTAATTTTTTGCATTGTACTATTTTGAGTTCCTACTCATTTCTTTCTGTA
>JAQZBX010086977.1:0-12925 GCA_029593785.1 Cabassous unicinctus
CCAGGTATGGGACTAGGCACAGGAGATTCAAAGATGCTGGAAAATCAAAGAAAAGAAACTTAGAGAGCAAGTCTTGTGCTTCTAAACCATGTCCCGTGGTTTCCTGAGGGGTTCTCCAGTGGTTCTTTGGAGGAAAAGAGGGGGGCTTCCCATTACAGACTCTTGTGGCAATTGCTCTGAAAGGCACTGACTTTCTGTGGGGCGGGTGGTTCTGAGCAGATAGGGTGTGAAAGCTGGAGCTTCCTCCAGCCATCTTGCCGTCCTAAGGGAAGAGCCCATGTTCAATAAGAAAAATATCAAGAGCTGCTGAAAGTGTTGCTCACTTTGTACAATAAAAATGTGAGAATTGAAGTGCAGAAGGCTGATGTCCTCCAACACAATGGAAAACGGGAGTACCTCATCCAGTTACCAAATTTAAGTCAGTTCACAGACACAGAGCTAGGCTGGGTTCCCTTGAAGAAGTATTCGACAAAACCACCAAAACTATTGATAAGATTATCCCAATCATTCCCCCAAAGGGAACTGCGGTGATTTACCATGTTATCTGTGCCTGGTAGAAGAGGAATTCCCAGAATATTTGAAAACCATTTAGTTTGAAATTTGAGCTAACATTAATACCAGAGAACCCAAATGACTTCATGGTCCTTTGGTTACAGTGGGGGTTTACTAAAGTCAGGTGGTAAATGGAGTTCTCCCCCAAGCCCTATTGTAGGGGCCCTAATGCATCTATGGATCCACATTGTGGTTATTCCCATGGCCCCAAGTGCATAATTGAGATAAATATACTTAGCATCCGGCTAAAGACTCATTTGTCCCTGACCTGTGAAGTAAGAGTTCAGTAGGAATGGACAACAGGAGTCTGTGAAGGTGTCCTCCAACCTGGCTAAGAATATAAATCAGAAGCAAGATTGCATACCTGAAGGAATTGATGGAAATTAGCACCGCTACCAAAGACTAAAAGATTCAAGGGTTATTGTCTCCCCATCAAATCATTTTTCATGTCTCCTGTCTGATTCCTACAAATTCCAGATAGATCTTTGCTGATTTGGGTGGACTACAGTAGATTTAAACAGGTGCTATTCTTAATCATAACTGCCATACCAGAAGTGGTATCTTTTCTGGAAGAAATACACACAGACTCTGGCCCTTGGTTTGAAGTTATTGATCAGATTGGTGTTTTCCATCAGTCATGAAGATGAAAAAACAGATTGCCTTTGCAAAGCAGGGATAGAAGTACGCATCCACTCTCTTTCACCATGGCTAGGTTAATTCTCCTAATATCTATTAGGATAGAGTTCATAGGGAGGATATTGTCTTGATAGGCTGCAGAATTTCACACCACTCCACCATATTAATGCATTATTCTAACTGCACCTGGTTAGTAAATAGTAGCAAGAAATCTTGTGCTCTGATATGATATATGCATGCCAGAGGGTGGGAGATAAACTCAAGGAAGACTAAGATGCTTACCACATTAGTAAAGTCATGGTTAGGGGCACGCCAAGATACTGCCTTTTAGGTAAAGTGTAAGTCGCTATATTCTGTACCCTCTACCACCAAGAAAGAGGCACAGGCATTGTAGGGTCTCTAATTTTGAAAGTTGCATAAAATTCACTTGGAAATACTTCTCTGACCCATTTAGTGGGTGATTTGGGAAATCTCCATATTTGATTTGTAGTTTTGTAAGAATCATACATTATACCTGAAGTGATATAATATGTATTCAAGGTGGATTATGGTAAATTAAGTATGCACATTAAAATCCCTAGAACAAGATTAAGAAATATGCAAGAGTTAACCTAAAGGCAAAGAGAAAAGATAGAATGAAATATTTGAAATAATTAACCCAAAAGAAGACAGGGGGAAAAAAATCAAAGAAACAAAGCATAGAGGGAACAAAGAAAAACAAGTAAAATGGTGGCAGACATAAATTCTAACATGTAATTACATTAAATGTAAATGTATTAAACACTCTAATTAAAGGAAAGGGATTTTCAGAGTGGATAGGAAAGCAAGAACCAACTACCCACTTTAAAAATAATTATTCCAATGGCTGAAAGTAAAGGTATGGAGAAAGATGAGTATACAAACACTAAGCATAAGAAAGCTTGTATGGCTATTTAAAAATCAGATAAAGTTGCCTTTAAAACAAGTAGGATTATCAAAGATAAAGGTCAGTTTATAATGATAAATGACCAATTTTTCAAAATGAGATTACAACCCTAAATGTGTATTCATATAGTAACAGAGCTATAAAATATATGAAACAAAAATTGACAGAAACAGAGAGAAATAGATAAATGTAAAACTATATTATATCATATTAACACCACTCTTTCAGTAATTGACAGATAAAATAGACAACAATTAGTAAAGAGGAAATTCTGCTACCACAATTAAAAACTGAAAAACAGACACAAAATATAAAACCACTGTTTTCAGACTTTGGACAACAGACATTGTTCCCTTGGAGAGGGGTAACAATGTGGTACATTCAGATGATCATCCAGACTTTCTGCTTAAAGGGACTTCTCAGACCATAGCTCAGAGATGGAGATCCCAAGTAGAACACAATGGTCTCACTGAGTTGAAGAGACAGAGATCACATTTGGAAAGGATTGTGGCAATTGGCATTGGCGGGACAGAGTACAGACAAAAATGAAACTATTCAGAGAAAAATCACTCCAAATCTGGAAGACTTCCCCTTGGCTTTGAATTGTGACTCTGCCATTTACAATCTATGTGACAGGAAAGTCATTTTATTTCCCTAATCCTGAGTTTATTCTTGTTTAAATTGGGCATATATCACCAACATTTCTGTTTTTTGTTTTGTTTTGTTTTCTTTTCTTTTTTGAGGCTAAGAGACAGCGATGTTATTGTACTTAGAATATTCAACATTCAAAATGTGCCCAATAAAGTATAGATTTTGACATAATTATATCAGAATTACATCGGTGATCCATGGATGAAAACATTCCAGCTTCCATTAGAAGTGACTTTCCGTTTCTTGGGAAAGTTGTGATTATGGCTTGCCCTTGTTTAGATCTCAGCTAATGCCCTGTTGCCTCAAGATTAAAATCTGCATCTCTTAAATGAGGCAGGACCATTCAGAGTCCAACCCCAACCACTCTTCAAGCTCAGCCCCTTCCCATACTACTACATTCTGGCCAAATGGAACTTCTCCCACCCCCCACCAGGCATGTCCAGCCTCCAGGCCTGTGCCCAGCTGCATCCCTGCTGAGGATGCCCTCCCTCCACCACCTTCTCTGCTGGGTCCCTAATTCACTCCCTCCTTGAAGGTTCTGTGCCTGTTCTGTTTATCACTCCATGCTCTATGCTTAGCAGAGTACCTGGGCACATAGTAGGTACATATTAAATCTCTGTTGAGAAAAATCATGAAGAAACACTGGAGAATGAGGATATCTTTTAGACAGATGACGGTCACCAAATTAACAACCACTTTAGGCGTTGTCGCCCTTGACCGCTTCTGTTCCCTCATCTCTGAAGTGGTGGAGGTTGGTGTGATGTCTGAGTTTCCAAGGGATTCTGATGAGCAATGACTGGAAAATTCCAAGACTGTGCCTTCTAGAAATAGTGACTAACAAGGCCTCTGGATGCTAGTTTTATGCTCACGATGCAGAAGTCCTTCATGCCAGGTGCCCCAGGAATCCTTGGAGCTTGGCCAGGCCTGCCTGGTCCTCTCTCTTCCCTTCAAGGAGAAGGAATCATTCTCTGCTGACCTGAGCCAGCAACAGGCCAGGCCACCTGCTTGCTTTCAGCGGAGAGCAGAGGGGAAGCTCAGGGGAGGGCCCTGGATGACAGCCGGGCCCAGAGGGGGAGCCGGTGCCACAGCCACAGGGAGTGGGACTCATTGCTCAGCTCCCTTGTGCTCTGCGCCCCGTGAGCAGGGCTGAGGCCAGCTGCTGCCATATTTACCAAGACTGTCACTTTCCTGGAAGCAACGGAGTTATTACTTCATTAATGGCTTAACTCATTCACACTTTCCTCCCTTTGACCTATCTAGCGTCCACTTAGCTTTTCCTTTGTACACAGGCCTGCGTGGGCCATTGTGACAATAATTGGCACTGTGGGAGGGCAGGCCTGGAGTTCTGGCTCCAGGTTTACACCTGTTAGCACACTCGGATCTCCGATCCTGAGTCTCTGTCTTTGTCTCCAGCCATCGCTAAACTGAGTTTTCTGCAAGACCCCATCCTCTTTGCTGGAAAGCGCTGTCGAAAATAAAGCAGGCTTTATCGGCTGCCCCCGTATGGGGTGACCAACATCCCAGTTTGCCTGGGACTGAGGAGGTTCTGGGGCACAGACTCACAGTTCTAAAACAGGAGCAGACTTGGGGAAACTGGAGTCAACAGGTCACTCGACCCCCATCAGATGGGCTTGTAGGAGAACCAAAATAAAAGCCAAGAAACTGCTGCAAGTCCTGGCTATGTGTAGAGATGAGGACTCGTTTTTCTTGATTCACAAAAGCTTAGCTGTCTTCACCATCAAGCAGAACCCTCTCTCTAGAGGCACAATTGGAGCTAAGTATTTCCAAATGTTTGCTAGATCCGACTGTAGAGATATTTGAGCCTTATGTTTCTAATTTTTCATTGTCTATTTTTTAATTTATTGGCATACTATGTTCACACTATCCTTTTGTATCTTTAATGTTTTAGCATTGTAAATTCCTAATGTTTATGTCTGCTCTTTCCTCTTCTTGATTAGTATCATCATGGGTTGTCTAAATTATTAGTATTTCAAAGAAACAAATATTACCCTCTATTTTATATTTGTTTGCTAAGTCATTATTTTCTTGTTTTATATTTAGTTGCTTTTTCTTCTACATCACTTGAAGGGAGAATTATCTTGTTCTCTTTCCAAGCTTTTCGATGTTTAACTCATGAGTTGTAAGGCTACCTTTTTTCCCAACATAGAATACCACAATTAGGTATATATAATACTTTCATTATTAGCAATTTATAAAATATTGACTATTTTCCATTGCAATTTTTTCTTTGAACACTGAGTTATTTAGAACTTTATGTAATTTAAAATTCATCTGTGAGTGTGGGGGATATCATCTGTTTGCCCTCTAGGTCTGTTCTCTAATGCCTTTCACTGTCTTTTCTGCCCCAAGAGGCTCACCTGTGTGACCAGCTGCTGTCACGCCCCAGTTTCTAGCTGGAAGTGGATACAGCAGGGGAAGGAGAGTAAAGTTAGATACATATCCCCGGGCTCCTGCCTGTTTCCTCCAGAGCACACATTGCAAGCTGAAATCTTGCTATTTAAGTTGGCTTAGCTACTCCTTTGTTGTCTATCTCCCTGTTACCACTGTAAGCAAATCACCCAGCATCAAGCCCAGGACCCAGCTCACCTGGCCCCTGGAGGTAAGAACTGGAAAGGCCTTTATAGATCAGGGAGACCAGCACCTCCCTAGTACATCCAGGAACCTGAGGGCCCAAGAGGGGAGGAGAATTGTTCAAGGTCAAGTGTTTCATTAGACATAAAGTCAGAACCTGTGCCCGGAGGCCTTTCAAAAGAGGGAGCCTATATCTATAACTGGACATGGTGGGGAGAAATGGGCACCCCAGTTCTCTGAGCAAAGGAGGAAGTATCTGTGCTTCTGAATCCCAGATTCACTTTCTTCTCCTAAGTTCCAAAACAGCCTCTGATTTTCATGCCTATGTGTCAAGCCTGCACAGAAGGCTAGTAAAATGAGGCCGCGGCAAGACAAATGGCCTGGAAATGCGTCCATTCCCACTGCCGATCCTCTGACTGCTTTAGGACAGAGACTTTGAAAATAAAATAAGCAAAGTTGTCTGTGAAGCTGGGAGAAATACACCATCCTGAGGTCAGACCAAACATGAAATGATGGCCAGGGACAGACGCCCAAGTCAAGACTTTGGAGCAGCTGGTGGGGCCCACAGCGTGTTGTCTTCAAGACCAGAATGCCTGCGTCCTCTTCTATTGTCTTACTTGCTAATCCTTCAGGGCCCATAATCAAAACACAAAACTTAGATTCAACATTTGGGGACAAACCACTGTGGACTGGGGTGGGGGGTGGGGGTGGCAGGGAGGCCTACCAGGATTATTGAAAAGTTGAATTCAGTGTGCTTGTAGAAATAGTTTAGATTTGCTAAGATGGCCCTCTTTCAGAAGTACATTTTAAAAGCTCATAACTTTTTAAAATGGTTATTTATAATGGACTCAAAGCCCTTGACCTTGGATATGAATTATGACCAAATCTTACCCGCCTTTGTTCCCCTCCACCATGACTAGGACTCTAATATGTGCATCCCCGCCCCTGCCCCCCTTTAAGGGTACACATTCCTAATTCTCGAAATAAAATAAATAGTAAAATCATTCTCAAAATAAACCCCTGACCACGCAAAGCACCTCAACAGTTTTTTCATATCCATAAAAGTAGCAATTATTAGTCTCATTTTAGGAGGAGAAAATTGAGGCTTGTAGAAGTTGAATCATCCTGCTCAAAATCCATCCAACTAGTGAGTGGCAACTTTAGAATTCAAACCTCGCCTACCCTGCTTATTACCCCAGGGCATGTCCTTAGCCGAGTGCATTTGTCTCTCCTATGTGTCTGTAGGTTTCTTGAGATAATGTCTCCTTCACTTTGCTGTGGACTGCACTTAGCTCAGTGGGTGGCGCATGCATGTAAAATGCCTACATGCTTGCTTGAATGAATGAGAAGCCTGAAAACTGGTGACTAATCTGGCCCTGCTGTGTGACTTCGGACAGCTCATTCTCTTTCTGGTCCTTGGTTTTCCCACTGGTAAAACGAGTTCTTTAGATTTCGCAGTCTCTAATTTCCCACTTCGTGCCAGAGGTCTTTGTGTGATGCAGCAATGCAAAGGCAAGTGAGATCTTTCACGACACTGTCCCAAACCACATCAAAGACGCAGTGAGAGAAGAGAGGAGGCAGCCTTTGGGCCTGAGGAGCCTGAAGTGATCAGGCAGCAAGAGCAGTTACACAATTCGTGGGCCCCAGTGCAAAGGGAAAATGCTTGCTCAAAAATCTTCAAGGATTTCATGGTCATTACAGCAGAGCATAAAGCAAGCATGCACCCTTCTGAGCAGGGGCCCTGGGTGGCTACAAGGTTGTACACCCCCTGGGTGGGCCCTGCCAGGCAACAACCTTAGCTTACAGACGCAACTCTTCCTATGGGCCTCCAGCCTCAGGAGACCCAGAGCCCCTCTCGCAAGCAGGGCACGGAAAAACACAGAGCCAGTCACAGCCTGGGAGTGACAGTAACCAGAGCTTCTCCTCTTCCCCTGATCATCCCCAGACCCAGGAGTCCACCTGCTGGGATGAGGGGGCCATACGATGGGAGTTGATTTAGAATCCCAGCTCTGCCTGGCCTCCAGCTTTGTTATAGATGGAAGAGGATAATAATGTGTGACTTGCAAGGTTTTTGTGATGCTCAAGTGAGAGGGAAAATGTAAAAGTGCTTTCTAAACTGGTCATTAGTTCTTTTAACATCCTGGCCAATGTTAATATGAGACATTTGGATTTTAAAAGCCATTAAATGCCTTCCAGATGGTGAACCTTTTATGAAGCCTGGGTCTCCTGTCTCCAGTATTGGTGGCCTAAAGGTTCAGCCCTTGTCATCATTGGAGTCAGTGAGAAAGGGCTTGGAAATGCTCAGACAAAAAGGCTAATGGGATATATTTTGAAAGCCATCTCCAGTCACCACCCTGGGAGTGGTGTCCTTCCTGAATTCCTATTACTTACATATGCACTTGTCTCTCTCCATGGCCTGCCACGCTCCAGAGACTCTGTCTCTCAGAACTCTACCCTATCCAGTGCCCCGCAGGGGCCCCACAACAGAGACAGCACACCCCAAAGCAGGTGCTGAATGCCTGGGTATTAAGAGGAAGAAGAAGTGTGCTGGAACGAAGGGAAAGCAAGACTCAACAAGCAGAGAATGCACCTGGCCTGGAAGAACTGAGAAGAATCCCTGGTGAAGGAAGCAATTGATCAGAACTTTGAAAGAAGTAGAAATGGAGGTCCTTGAAAGTGCAGAGGAAAGTGGGAGCAAAGCACAGATGCAAGAGAATGCAGGATTGCTGGCAGCTAGATCCATGCTCTTTCCAAATGATGTTGAAGGCGTGTTGAAAGATGAAGCCTCATGCCTTGAGTGCTTGCTATGTGTCAGGCACATGCTGGACATATTTCTTTATCGGAGTGGGAAGAACCCAAGCACCAGAGACCGACTAGCATGGGGGTACAGGGCTCAGAGCACCATGTGTTCTCATCTCAGCTCCACCAGCTATGAGAAAGTGGTCTCAGGCATCTAATAAATTTCTTGTAGCCTCTTGTACCTCATCTGCAAAGTGGAGGTAACAGTACCTACTCAGGGCATTGCCGTGTCAGTGACAGGATGTAATGAAGAGGAATCGGCCCAGCGTTAGGTGCAGTGCATGCTCAGGAAGCATGTGCCCCTGTTCCTGGCCCTTCCTTGCAGCCCAGGGAGAGAAATCACCCCGAGTAGATCCCAGGCCAGCTTAGAGCGCTGTGAGGTCCTCATCCGTTCACTCTCGCTCTTCCAGGACAAGGACCCTGAGAAGGAAAGACGCCCTTCCCAACGTGTAAAGAGCACTGTTTTTCTCCTAAGGCAGGTCTTCGTGATAACCTTCAAATGGAGCAAAATTTCAGCAGCTCAGCTCCCTTCCCTGCTCTATTTTTGTCCCTTCTCACTCTGTCATTTTCATGGGAGGCTGCTCCTTGCTGTGGTGACAGACATGAGGTTGGCTTGGGAGCCACCAGAGACAGATGGAAAACACCTCCTGGAAAGATCCTAGAACACAGGAGCTGGACGGGCCCCGGTGTCTCTCACTCCTCTGCTTCTGCTTCCAAGCGGCTCGTGCAAAGCCCTGAGGGCAGAGGGGTGTGCTCACACCCAAAGAGTAGACTGCCTTTAAGCCGCCTCGGCGGCTATACTGCTATACTGCACCCACATGTGAGACTTCAGTCCTGACATACCAGCTCTCTTTTTCAAATCAAGGTCATATTTTTAAATCACTTAGTTTTTCTTCCACCAAAATCGTTGTGTAAAGTTGATGTTCATAGGAGAAAGCCACACTGGATGCTGATTCCCTTAGCTCTGCACGTTGCCTGCTTAGAATACGTTCACATATCTGGGAGGAGAGATGAAAGAACAGAGTTTATCATTTCCATTTCATAGATGAGGGGACAGGGGATCTGGCAAGGTGAAGTGATTTGACTGTGGCCTCCCAGGTTGCCATGGTGAATGCCCATCTAGAAAGGAAGAAAACCTAACAGCCAAAAGTGAAAACAGCGCAGTAAGCCTTACGACAGAGGTAGATAAAGGAACTGATGGGAGCACAGAGCAGGCAGGTAACACAGCCTGAAGATTAAGGAGGGGTCTGACTGCCAGCAATAAACTAAGCAAACATTTGCTCACTGCAGGTTCAGGTACCAAAATAGGGAAGCCTAACATGGGTCCAGCTACTAAAATGAGATGACAACTAGATAACCAGAAGATAGGTGTTTTAGTCTGGTAGGGTGCTGAAAGCAGTATACCATGAAATGGGTTGACTTTTAACAAGTGGAATTTATTAGCTTTCAAGCTTACAGTTTTGAGGCTGTGAAAATGTCCAAATCAAGGCATCAGGATGATGCTTTCTTCCTGAAGATTGGCTGCTGGTGACCCTGGGCTCCTCTGCCACATGGCAAGGCACATGGTAACATCTGCTGGTCTCTCCCTTCTCTTCTGGGTTTCATTGCTTTCAGCTTCTTGCTTCCATGACTTTCTCTTTGTCTGAATTTCATTCACTTATAAAGGACTCCAGTAAGAGGATTGAGACCCACCCTGGGCCATACCTGAACTGAAGTAACCTCATGAAAACCTACTTATAATAGGTTTACACCCACAGGAATGGATTAGCTTTGAGAACATGATTTTCTAGGGTATATAGAGTTCCAAATCAGCAAAATGGGCTAGTTGGCAAAATGAAGGTTTAGGAAAAAAAAAAAAATGAAGATCAAAAGATATGATGGGGGCAGGGGGACTTCCAGGAAGATGGCGGACTAGTAAGACACGGGAATCTCTTCTTCAGAAAAATAGCTAGAGGACAGGCTGAAACAGCCCCAAAAAAGATCTTCTAGGGTTTAGGACAGCAGGTGAAGGCTGCACACCACCCAGAGGAGAGAGGGACAAAAGAGGGAAATTGCGATCATAGAACTGTGAGTTGGAACCAGCAGTGGCTGCTGCTGCCGGCACCCTCCCCCACACTAAAGACTTTAGAATTCTCGGGCCTCTGGGCCTGCGACTACAGACAAAGGGGACTCCAGGGATCTACCACCCCAGGAAAGGGGAGAGAGAGGGATACAGCCTAGGCTGACTCAGGTTCTGACCTGCAAATTTGGGCTGCAATGCCCCATGGGCCCTTCCAGGCCAGATGGGACCACATGGTGGTTTGTCCTGGAAGCCTGCGAAGGACTGGAGAAATCCGATCTCCCTCTTCTAGCCTGGACTAATTGTTGAGGATCCACAGGAGAGGGGAGAGAGAACCTGGGGCTGACTTGGCTTTTGACTCACAGGTTTGGTCTGCAGCGTCCTGAGAGCCCTTCCAGGCCGGGTGGGGCTGCGCCATTGTTTGCTTTGGAGCCTGCAAGGGGCTAAAGATATACAAACCTCCCAATCTCCTCCTCTACTAACAGGGACTGACTGTTGAGGACTCAGAGGGGAGTAGAAATATTTCCTAGCTGGAAAAAGGGAGGGGGCTGCCAGAGAAGACTGGAGAACTGTCTCAGAAAGTTTGAATTACAAGGCTCTTAGCCTTCAGACAGGAAGCTTTATAACATTGATCTGGTCTGTGTCACAACAAATACACTCTAAGCATTGAATTGAGAGCTGCCATAGAGTGCCATCTCCTGGCAGACCAAGGAAGTGCACATAAGAAAATTAAAAATAAGTAGGAGAGGCTTTTCCTGGCCTCTATAGCCTCCCTGCCCAAGGCCCTAGGAAGCGACTCTACATCCAATTACTGGGTCCAGTGCCCAGTTTTGAGCAGCCAGCAGGATAATCCTAACAATCCAGGTTGAGCCAAAAATCAAAGAGCTGTGGTAAGTCACAGCTTCCTGCCACTAAACCCCTATAAAAGAGAAAGAGATTGAGCTTCTGAGGAAACTACATCCTAACCAGATGCCTAAACACCAGCAAAAAATTATGAGCCATACTAAGAAAATAGAAGACATGGCCCAAGAAAAGGAATACATCAAAGTCCCAGAAGAGATGCAGAATTTGAGAGAACTGATCAGCAAGATGAGCACAAATTTCCAAAATCAAATTAATGAGGTGAAAGACAATAGAGTTAAAGAGATAAATGACATCAAAAAGACATTGAGCAAACGCAAAGAAGAATTTGAAATCCTGAACAGAAAAGTAACAGAGTTCATGGGAATGAAAGACACAATAGGTGAGGTCAAAAACACATTTGAGGCATACATTTATTCCCAATGAGAATAAATCCAAATAGAACTACGCCAAGATACATACTACTCAGAATGTCAAATGTCAAATATAAAGAGAAAATTCTCAGAGCAGCAAGAGAGAAGCAAACAATCATGTACAAAGGACATCCAGTAAAACTTAGTGCAGATTTCTCTTCAGAAACCATGGAGGTAAGAAGACGGTGGTATGATACAATTAGGAAACTGAAAAACTACCAGCCGAGAATTCTTTATCCAGCAAAACTGTCCTTCAAATATGAAGGTAAGGATAAAATATTCACAAACAAACAGAAACTGAGAGTTTGCAAAAAAGAACCCACCTTTGCAGGAAATATTAAAGGAAGCCTTAGAACCTGAAAGAAAAAGACAGGAGAGAGAGGCTTGGAGGACAGTATAGAAGAAAGAATAGCAGAAAGGATAAGCAAAAGAGTAAAAAGAGAGACAAAAACAAGATGACATACGAAAACCAAAGAATACAATGGAGGAAGTAAATAGTGCATTTACAGTAATATCATTGAATGTGAATAGATTAAACTCCCCAATCAAAAGATACAGGCTGATGGAATGGATAAAAAAAATATGAGCCATCCATATGCTGCTTACAAGAAACTCACCTTAGACCCAGGGATACAAACCAGCTGAAAGTGAAAGGTTGGAAAAAGATACTCCACGTGAATAGCAACCAGAAAAGAGCAAGGGTAGCTATACTAATATCAGACAAAACAGACTTTAAATGCAAAAAAGTTATGAGAGATACAGAAGGCCATTATATTTTAATAAAAGGGACAATCCATCAGGAAGATATAACAGTCATAAATATCTACATACCTAACCAGGGTGTCCCAAAATATACGAGACAAACTGGCAAAACTGAAGGGAGAAATAGACATTTCTACAATAATCGTTGGAGACGTCAACACACCACTCACATCATTAGATAGAACAACTAAACAGAAAACCAACAAGGAAACAGAGAACTTGAACAATATGATAAACAAGTTAAACCTAACAGACATATACAGAACACTGCATCCAAACTCAGCGGGTTATACATTCTTCTCAAGTGCCCATAGATCTTTCTCCAGGATAGACCACATGTTAGGTCACAATTCAGCTCTCAATAAATATAAAAAGATTGAAATTATACAAAGCACCTTCTCAGACCATAATGGAATGAAACTAGAAATCAATAATAGACAGGAAAAAAGTAAATTTGTAAATGTACGGAGACTGAACAACACACTCCTAAATAATCAGTGGGTCAAAGAAGAAATTGCAAGTGAAATCAGTAAATATATTGAGACAAATGAAAATGAGAACACAACGTTTCATAACTTATGGGATACAGCGAAGGCAGTCTTGAGAGGGAAATTTTTAGCCCTAAATGCCTATATTAAAAAAACAAGAAAGAACTAAACTCAAAGATTTAACTGA
>JAQZBX010086978.1:0-12927 GCA_029593785.1 Cabassous unicinctus
ATGTTGTTAATGTGGGAAAGTGTTGGAGGGGGAAGGGGTGAGGCATATGAGAATCCACTATATTTTTATGTAACATTTATGTATCTATAGTTTCTAAAATAAATACATAAATAAATAAATACCTTAAAGTATGGAAACCAAAGGTAGAAAATATTGTTTCACATTTCAATCCACAATAAGAACAAATATAGTCTCAATTTAATAAAATGTATGATGTCAAAAATAAATAAATATTTTAAATATGAAAAAGAAAAGCTTGTGGTCACTTCAAAGGATGCAAAAAATATTTGATGAAAGTTAACAATTTACATAAAAATCATCAGAGAAAAGGAAAAGAGGATTTCTTAAATCTGAGAAGGGTAGGGCACAAAAAGACCTTCATCTATTGTATTTTCTTTCATGCCAATGAGGAATTTTTTTTTGAAATTTGGAAAATATATCAAGAATATACCCTATGTACTCTTTTCAATAGCGTAGTACAAGAAAAGAGGAATAAGTAAATATTCCTGCATTCATATCTGCCATGGAGATGTACATAGAAAATAGAAAGTATCTAGAAACAATTATTTTAATATAATAAGTAATTTTAATATAGGCTTAGAATAAATAAAAACATAAAAAATCAATCAGCAAAAGCTCAAAAATAAAATGAAATATACAACCCATTTTATAATGTGATAAAACTGTCAGGAAAAATTCTAAGGAAAAGTTTTTAAGATATTTATATTTAAAATTAATAAGATATTTTGCTGAATACAATGAAAGAAAATGTATATAAATGGAAATAGACTCTATGTTCATAGAGTAGAAGACCAGTAATGTGAAGATGTCAATCATGCACAAGCTGAATTGTACTCCTTATTTACTTCATGTCTAATTGGGATATTAATTTTCAGAAACAAAAAGTGATTTTTGTTTTTTATTCATAATATTGAATTTGCATTTATGGCATCATTCCTATCATATCAGGGGTGTTTTCACGGAGACTAAGTTTCCACCAAAGGCCCCATGACATAAGAATATTTAGAGTACAGGATGCTGAAAAAATGTATAAAATTTTCTTCTTCAATTATTGTGCTGATCTGTACCTGACAATTGATGCTGAAACAATCTTGTTTATTTTACCTTTTTCACATATATCCATTTTTTTTCTGTGCTTACTCAAGCTGACATTGGTGCTAACATGTACCTTCCTGCCATTCATAATCTTTTAACTCTCTGCAGAGAAAGGATGCAGAGCTGGACAAATTTCTAGCATGCCCATGTGTCTGGTCATTAAAGCATTACTGTAACCATTTTATGATAGAAAAAATATTATTCCTTAGGATGTCTCCCATTAAGAATATTGAATGTGGATGAAAATGGCAACTACTAAACCTTGTAGGTATTTAAAACTGTCTTGTCTGAAAATTGGACATCCAAAGGGTTATCAGATGATCAGATTCTATACAAGGATCTTGTCTTTAATTAACTATTTTTGCTTTGTTTTTGTTGTTCTTTTTGTTTGATTCTGTTTTTTTTTTAAAATGAGAAATCCAAATATGAGATTTCAGCTAAAGTCTCTTCCATAGAGGGATAGCATTATCCAACCAAGATTTTCTCAATTTTGTTATTCCTGTGTAATAACAAATTTGTTCCCTATATAAATTTGGAATATCTATAATACTGTTTTGAGGGCTGTCAAAATGTAAATTTGGCTGTATATCCTCACATCTATTTCTAGTTTTAAATTTGTGTCATTTTAAAGATGAACATTTAAATTTCAGTTCTTGCAGTATATTTTCCCTTGATACCTGTTATTTCACTTTTCAATCCCATTTTAAACATGCCAACCCCATTAGGATTAGATGCCCTTCTTCTTGAACACATTCCATGTCATGTAGATCTCTGTAAGAATACTTTCCACTGAATCATGATGAACTGATTAACTATCTCACCCATCTGTAAATATCTGGAAGTGAAGATTTTTGTATTTGTCTTTATATTTGCTGTCCTTAGCATTTTAGTAGGAACTTATTTTTTTAATTCATAAGTGAGTACAAATAAATTAATTAATAAATAAACGTATAACAGAGTAAGGAAATTATTCTGCAAAATAAAACAATGAAAGTTCTGATTTTGATTAGAATTATGTGAATTCAAACTTTAAATCTCTGCTTTGGATTTTTTTTTACATGATATAAAGATATTTATTATGCTTGAGCTTCAGTTTTCTTTAGTATCAAACTTCAAATTGTCCTGAGTATTAATGAACAACAGTGCCAGCAAGGTATTAATTTGCCTTATGGAAAGTCATCTGCCACATGGATTCACCTAGACAGATTTACTCATGACATGTTTACTTTAAATTTCGTCTCATTAATCTTGATCAAATATAACAAGATGAAGCTTTATGCTCCCCTTGATTGTATGAATTTAAACAATGTAAATCTGGAGGTAGAGAAAATTCCATGTTCTTTCCTGGCCCCATATTTGGGCTCAGCATCTTATAGGGGTATTCTTGTTGAGAGTGATTCTCAAGTGGCTTTGTTAATGAGGACTGGTGACACAGAGGCAGGAAGGTTTGTGTATGTGGCAGGGAGATGTGTCAGCCAGTAATGGTGACCAGGTGGCTGTGTTGGGCTGCGCTTATGGACAATACAGGGCACCTTTAATTACAGGATTAATTTTTAAATTCTTTTCAGGAAAGTTTGTTTCCTTATTTGTTTTGTGTGTGCTTTGAGAATTTAGGAGAATCAGGTCACAATAGGATGTGAATAATTTAAAATGTTTTGACCACATTTGAGCAAAGCAGTGGAGAGAACTTCATTATGGAATTGAAATCAATATCGTGCATGATAAATCAAAGAACAGTGACAACAGCATCAGCAATACTTATGATTAATGTTAATATCTTTTGAGTGCTTGGTGTGTGTCAGGCAACAATATGAATTGTTTGCCAGTTTTACCTACTTCAAATCTCCAAAAACATCCTTGAACCTTCAATCTCAAACCACAATGGAAAGTTAGGAATAAAGTACTGAGTACTAATAAGAAGCAACAAGTACTGGATTTACCTATTTAGACAGAGCAAGACATCCCATCTAATCCCAACCTCCCCACTCCCCCTACAGTGGACTCCACTTAAACTCTCACACAAAATATGGGCCCCTTACAGATACACCAATTTTTACATGACAGACAGCATTCTGGGTTCTAATATTCTTATAATCCTCTAATTAGATTACTTTTGTCACTACATGATACACTTAAAATAGATACACACACTATTCAGGGATAATAACAACAACAATTAAATAAACACTACTAAGAGTATTTAGACATAAATTTGGAGGTAGATTTACCTTCACACTAAAGAATAATAAGCTTCAAGTCCTCTCACATACATAGGACACTTCCAAAGTTATAGCTAAATTTTATATATATACTTCTGTTTCCTTTTAAGAAATCAGCAAATGTTATGCCATATCATGAAACTTAGAATTTGATGTTTCACTTTTATATTGTAAAAATATTTATATCAATGTATGAACTTTAGACAAGCGTTGACTCTCTCTGTTTCAAGTATTCATTTAAAATCAATGATTTAGATTCCATGATGCTTCATTCCTCAAAAATTTACATTCAAAGGTTGTCTGACCACTGGAATAATATTTTTGGAGAGATTGGAAGATATTTCACAGACAAGTGAGAAAAAATGATATTTAAAACTAAAGAATAGCACATGTTAGAGTTGAGGAAAATGAACATAAGAGACATTTCTACTTATTTATTAGGTGGTAAGTGGTATAAAGTTAAATACATGGTAGTGTAAGCCTGTCAGTCTTCCCTCCAAATACTAACCCACATCACCTTGCCTGTTAAGTTATAGTGCTTTCTTTTTAATATTTGACAACAAGGATTACCTTATTATACCATGGAATTATGTAAGGAACTTGACTGGTTAAAGTCAAGTTCAATTTATTTTTCCAAGACTAGATAAATTTTATTTCAATTGAACAAGATAAATTAAGCACAATATCATTATCTAAATTCCAATCTAGGAATCCAAGCCTAATGAACCCTTACTAGATACAGAATTTGAATATGACCTGTGGACATTAGAGACCTGATTTCCATAACCATGTTGATATTGAAATTGTTTTGGGAGGAGAAATGATTGAAATATTAAGATATTGTTTATCCTTTGCTATGTAATTCTGCAAATAATTCACATCAATTTTGTACACAAAAATCAAAACATTTATTAATCAAGAATTATCATGTGGTATGGGGGACTATATGTGTATTTGCAGGGAATACCAAGTTAGATATACTTTCTCAAAAACCAATCTGTTGACAGTTCCAGAAAAATGGCATTGGAGTAGGCAGGCAGGGCTCAACTTTCTCTGAAAACTATGGAGAAAAGGCCAAGTTACATGCTTTGGGTGTGAGCAGTACAAGAGAATGTGGTGCAACTCCTGACAGGATAAGGGACAGAGAGGCAAAGAATCTTAAAATAAATTGTGAGTTACTAAAGCTCCATGGGGGCTGGGAAGGGCTCCCATGCTCCATCCTCAAGACATTAAGCCTGGATAAAACCCCCAGCTCACTGCAACCTACTGAGAAGGGAACACATGGGGGTGAGTCAGAGGGCTTTCCTTTACTGAATTTGACCAGCAGAGGCTGCTTTGAGTCTCATCTCTGGCCAGACCAGAAAAATGGGAAAGGCTCACCAACAAGTACTATCCACTGTCCAGCTAAGAAATTATGAGGATAAAAAATGCTTTTAGGTCTCTCTTTAGCTCCAAGACTGGGAGAAAATCTGCACCCCATTAGTGAGTACCTGGAACAATTTATGGACAATATTAAAGACTAAGAATAAATCGAAACAATAATCAAAGGAGAGTGGTGAAAAAAACACCAAGCAAGAGAAAGAAATTGGTAATCAGGATAATTTCACCAACATATTCAGATGCTTAGATATCAACCAAAAATTACAAGCCATATTGTTGGACAGGAAGATATGGTCCAGCCAAAGGAACAAACAAAATATCATGAAGAGATACAGGATTTAAGACAACTAATAGGGAAACGGGTGTGGCTCAATTGATAGAGCTCCCATTACCATATGGGAGGTCCCGGGTTTGCTTCCTGGGGCCTCCTTGTGAGGGCAGGCCGGCCCGTGCGGCCCGGTGGGCTGATGCAGCAAGACCTCACAACAGGAAGCGGTTGTGGCTCAATCGATAGAGGCCCCGTTTACCATGTGTGAGGCCCTGGGTTCGCTTCCCGGGGCCTCCTTGTCAAGGCAGGCCAGCCCACGTGGCGCGGTGGGCTGATGCAGTGGGACCTCACAGCAAGGGGGAGATAAGCAGACAGGGAGAAAAAACACAGTGAATGGACACAGCAAGCACAAGCAGCAAGGGGGGGGGATAAATAAATAAATAAATAAATCTTTAAAAAAAAAAAAAGACAACTAATAAAAATTACACAAATCTCCTAAATCAATTCAAAGAATTGAAGGAAAAGAAATAAAGGATATTAAGAAGACACTGGGTGGGGCATAAAGAACAATACAAAAGCATTCAAAGAAGAGTAACAGAGCTTAAGGGAATGAACGACAAAGTGGATGAGAAAAAAATACATTAGAGGAACATAACTGCAGACTTGAATTGCTTGAAGATATTAGTGATTTCAAGGGCACAATATCCAAACTAGTAAAGACAAGAGAACAGAAGGAGAAAAGAATGGAAAAAATGGATCATGGTGTAGAGCAGTTTGGCAGTTTGATGTAATTATGAAATCCAAAATTAGATATTGGATCATGCTTGTAAAATGGTCTGCTAATCTGGGCATGATTAAGTTATGATTAGGGCATTAACTGGGGCAAGTCAGTAGGGCATTGAGCCCCACCAAGGTGGGGCAGGAATCAAATATAAAATGCATGACAAAGAACAGAGTTGAAGCAGTTTTGGTGTCGGAGTTCTGGTGAGGAAGGAGAGAAGGCACCAGGATAGGGATAAGCCATTTGCCTGAGAGTTCACAGCTGGCCTTGTGGAGAGTAGCAAAGCCCAGAGAGCCTCGTAGTGTACAGCTGACCTTGGGGAGGAAACAGAGGCGCTAGCCCAGAGAGAAATGCAGCCCTGGGAAGAGAGGAACCAAAGAAGCCAGAACCTTGGCAAACATCGGCAGCTGTCTTGCTCCAACACTTGGCAATGGACTTTGGTGAGGGAAGAAACTTATGCTTTATGGCCTGGTAACTGTGGACTTCTACCCCAAATAAATACCCTTTATAAACCAATTTCTGGTATTTTGCATCAGCACCCCTTTGGCTGACTAATGCAGAATTTGGTACCAAGGAGTGGGGAAGTGCTTTTGCAATTACCAAAATGTTGGACCAGTTTTATAAATGGGTAAGGGGTATTTTTTTTGAGGAATTGTGAAATGCTTGATGGAAAAAGCCTAGATCACTTTGAAGAAACTGTTGATAGCTATATGGATGCTAAAGAGACTTTTTATGATGCCTTATAAGTAAATGATGAAACTATTATTGGAAACTGGAGGAAAGGTGATCCATGTTTTAAAGTTTCAGAGAACTTAGCAAGATTAACTCTTTGTGTTATATGGAAGACAGAATTTGAAAATGGCAAACCAAAGCATTTAGGTGAAGAACTTTCCAAAGTAAAACCGGCGAATGTGGCTTGGATTGTCCTTGCAGCTTATAGCAAAATGCTAGATGAAAGAAATATGCTAATAACTGAACTCTAGGGCACAAAGAAAACAGAAACTGACCCCAGAAATTCCAAGTCTCTGGAAATTGAGCTCCCAGACAATAGTGCCCCAGTTGAAGAGTTAACTAAACTTGGAACTTATAAATCAGGATTGAAGATGCAGTTATCTAGAAGACTTGTGGAAAGTCTTACTGTCTGATGGCTTGGACCCTTGCTTCCTGCATGCTAAACCAACAAAGTTTTTGAGAGAGCTGTATGAACAAAACCACTATCAGCTTGGACAAAAAAGGACATGGAAAGGAAAGAATGAAGGAGAAAGAGCTTTAAGAAGAAACCCATGGAAGCTGAAATCTGGAATTAAGACATCACCTTGGGCCAAGAGAGGAGTCCCACCCATGTGTACAGAGACGGTGAGTTTGCCCCAGCAGTTAAAGGGGGTGGATGTTCCCACCCAATGTTCAGGAAGAGTTTAGCTGTCCCAGGGTACAGAGGGTGGAGCACATTCCTCAAAGATTAGGGCAGTTAAGGTCAGCACCCCACATGTCTGAGAGGGGTTCTCCTGTCCTCCATGGATTAGAGAAGGCCAGGTGATGAACCTATTGCTCTGAGAGGGTTGAACCTGTATGTCAAAGTTTAAGGAGAATGTTGTCTTCACCTCACTGTACTAGGGGGTAAGACTCTAACCCAAAGTTTAGGTAAGTTGTGGCAATTACCCCAACACTCTTGGAGGGTGAGGTCCAGAGCTTGGTCAACACCCAAATGCTTGATGAAGGTGAAAGCAAGAAAATGGCCATTGGGCAAGCCTGTGGAAAGGGTGGGTTCCCATGTGGCCCCAAGGTGAAGAAACCATCATCTTAAGAATAACTCTCAGACTTTAAAATCGAATGGAGGATGCCCTGCAGGATTACTGAACTGTAGAGGGCCCATGACTAATATTTAACCTCCCAATTTCTCCTATGGTAATGAAAATGTTTACCCTTTGTCTTTCCATTTGTGTATTGGATGCAGTTAAACGGTTTTGTAAGTTCCAGAGGTCTACAGCAGATGGGATTTTGCTGAAAGACAAATTATATTTCTTTAAACTGATTATGATATGATTTTGTACTTCCATTTTTAAAGATTTAGGGTTTTTTAAAATATTGTAATGTATTTTTGGAATTCAGAGTGTTGAGTGTAGCAGTTTGGCAGTTTGATGTAATTATGAATTCCAAAAATAGATGTTGGATCATGCTTGTAAATTGGTCTGCTTACCTGGGCATGATTAAGTTATGGTTAGGGTGTTAACTGGGCTATGTCAGTAGGGCGTTGAGCACCACCCCTTGGTGGGTTGGGAATCATATATAAAAGGCATGACAAAGAACAGAGTTGAAGCAGTTTTGATGTTGGAGTCTTGAGCTGGAAACCCCAAATAAATACCCTTTATAAAGGCCAACCAATTTCTGGTATTTTGCATCAGGACCCCTTTGGCTGACTAATACAGGGTCTCAGGGAATTGAATGACAACATGAAATACTCAAACATATGTGTTATCAGTGTCCTAGAAGGAAAAGATAATGGAAAAGGGTTAGAAAGAATATTTGAGGAAATAATGACTAAAAATATCCCAACAATTATGAAAGACATAGATATTTATACCCAAGACAACACACACAAACAGAATAAATCTGAATAGACACCTACTATTTAAAATGACAAATAAAGATAAAGAGAGAATTCTGAAAGCAGCAAGAGAAAATCAAAGCATCACATAAAAAGGAACCTCAATGTTTAAGTACAGACCCCTCGTCAAAAACCTTAGAAACAAAAGAAAGTCGCATGATGTATTTAAGTTCTGAAAGAGAAACTGCCAGCCAAGAGTTTTGTATCTGGCAAAACCGTCCTTCAAAAATAAGGGTGAATTTATAATCTTCCCAGACAAACAAAAACTGATAAAATATGATACCAAAAAAAAAGAAATATAAGTCATACTAAAGGATATGCTACAGGAAAGGAAAAAGGTGAAAAACTTAGAGAAGAGTGTAAGAAATGAGGGTTATTATGACAGTTAAATTAAAGGGTAAAACAACAATTATAGTAAAATATGACAATGGAAAGACAAAGTAGTAAAACGAAGAAGTAATTAATGTCTTTACAGTAATTACATTGAATGTTAATAGCTTAAACTCCCCAATCCAAAGACACAACCTGATAGAATGGATTTTAAAAAATGAGCCATCTATAAGCTGTCTACGAGAGAATCATCTCAGAAGTAAGGAAACAACGCAGTTAAAAGTGAAAAGGTAGAAAAAGATATTCCACACAAATAGTAACCAAAAAAGAGCTGGTTTAGCAATACTAATATTGGATAAAATTAATTATAAATGCAAAACTCTTATAAGGGAAGAAGAAAGTTATTATATATAAATAAAAAGGGCAATTCACCAAGAAAAGTAACTGTAACAAATATTTATGCTTGTGATCTGGGTGCCACGAGATGCATGATGTACACAATAGCAAAACTTAAAGGAGAAATAGATGTTTTTAAAATAATAGTTGTAGACTCCAATCCTCCATTCTCAGTATTGTATAGAACATCTTGACAGGGGATAAATAAAGAAATGACTTGACTATTTTAATAAATGAACTTGACCTAACATATATTTTTAGAACTTTGCACCCCAAAACAGCAAGATATACATTCTTTTCAAACACTCATGTATCCTTCTCTAGGATAGACCATATATTCGGTCAAAAGACATGACTCAATATATTTAAAATGTTTAAATTGTGCAAAACAAATTCTCTGCCCACAGTAGAATGAAGCTGGAAATCAATAATGGACTGAAGCTCATCCCTGGGAGCTTCCCTGGAACCGAGGGATTACTACCAAGTGCTAACTAGTAATCAACTGGAAAAAGACCTTGATCAAAAGGGGGAAAGATTAAAGACAAATGAATTTACATGAATAAGAGACTTCAGAGTGAATCAAGAGGTCATTCCAGAGGTTATGCTTATGCACGTCTCAGAAGGATCTAATTAACTGCCACAGTAAATATTGCCTCAAATAGCAGGGCTGCTGAGGATTCTGGAGTGATGCAGACACTATAGGCAGGGCAGATAGCTCAGGAATCTAGTTCCCTCCCAGTGGGCTCTACTTTGGAATTTATGCTCCACAGTATGAATAAGTTGGACTCAGTTGCAGTTTCCCTACACATGGCTCTTCTGCCCCTTCTATTTGAACGTATAGTCAGTACTGAGTTGATAGATGTATGCCCAAGAGACTAAAATCTTTGGGCTGTCCATGTACCAGTTGGGCCCTAAATCTCAACAGAGATTCAACACCTACTTTCCATTTCATTGGAATAACCCAGGACAACTAACAAGGAGATGATGATAGACAATGAGCATCCCAAAGAACAGAGGGTCTACAACTGCAAGCATGATAGTACCACCCATCTGCCCCATGGGATCTAAGACACTTCTCATTTAGAGGTGGAGTGGACATCACCATCCCAGAATCCTCAGGAATGGGGAATGAATGATGGATTAGTGTAAACTTGCTGTTATTCTACTATAGACTTACTGTGATTTTACCAATGGAAGTACTTTTATCATTGATGCTGAGGCAGTGGCACTGGAGGTTCTGCTGGGAGACAGAGAGAAAAATAAGTGTAATATGGGGTCATTTTTCAGGAATTGGAGATTGTCCTGAATGACATAGCAATGACAGATACAGGCCATTATATATCTTGTCATAACTTACAAAATTGTGCAGAAGAGAGGGCAAACTACAGTGTATAATATAATCCACACTTAGTGGCAATGCACTAAAAAGTGTTCATCAGTTGTAACAAATGTACCACCTGAATAAGGTAAGTTGTTAATGTGGGAAAATGTGGGAAAGGTAGGGAGTGGGGTATATGAGAATCACCTATATTTTTTATGTTAAATTTATGTACTCTAAAAAAATAAAAATGTTTATTGAGAAGACTCATCTCAGCATATGGGCCACCCTCAAAAGAAACACAAGACCAAACAATAAATAAAAACAACTGGGGAAAAAGTAATGAGTAAAAAAGGGAAATTCATAATTATATTGAGATTAAACAATACACTCTTTTATAATCAGTTGATTAAAGAAGTTGAAAGAAAATTCAGCAAATATCTTGAGACATAGCAAAACCTATAGGACATTGCAATAGTATTGCTGAGAGGGAAATTTATAGCCATCATTGTTTACCTTAAAAAAGAAAGATAAAATGGAATGTGTTTAACTGTACACCTGAAGGAACTAGAAAAATAACAGAATACTAATCTCAAGTCAAACCAAAGGGAAGAAATAGTAAAGATCAGAGCAGCAAACATTTAAATCAAGAACAGGAAAACAATAGTGAGAATCAAGAAAACCAAGAGTTGTTTCTTCGAGAAGATCAACAAAATAAAAAAAGCCTTAGCTAAACTGTCAAAGAAAAAAAGAGAGAAGACACAAATAAAATCAGGAATGAGAGGAGGTACATTATCACTGACCCCAAAGAAGTTAAAGCAATCATAAGATGACACTATGAACAACTGTACACCAAAAACTAGCCAATGCAAATGATTTGGACAATTTCCTAGAACACAATGAACAACCTACACTGACCGTAGAAGAAATAGAAGACCTCAACAAACTAAGCACAAGTAAGGGGATTGAACAGTCATTTAAATCCTCCCAAAGGGGAAAAGGAAATTAACAGATGGCATTACAGGATAATTCTAACAATCATTCAAAGACAATCTAATACCAAACTTATTCAAGCTTTTCCAAAAAAATTGAGTAGAAAGAATACTACCAAGCTCATCCTATGAGACCCATATCACCCTAATACCGAAACCAGGTAAAGACTATCAAAAAAGAAAATTACTGATCAATATCTCTAATGAATATAAATTCAAAAATCCTTAACAAAATATTTACAAACTGAATCCAAAAGCAAAGTAAAATAATTATACACTATAATAAGATGGGTTTTATTCCAGGTACATAAGGGTGGTCCAACACAAGAAAATCAATTAGAGTAATAAACCACATTCATAAATTAAAGAAGGTAAAACCCATAATACTCTTGATTAATGCAAAAAGAACATTTGGACAAAGTATTGTACCCTTTCTTGATAAAAAAAACACTCCAACAGTTAAGAATAGAAAGAAGCTTTCTAGATATGGTAGAGTGTAAATATGAAAAACCTACTGCTACTGTTGTACTCAACAGTGAAAGACTTAAAGCTTTCTTTCTGTCATCAGAAAAAATACATGGATGCCCACTGTCGCCATTGTTATTCAATATTGTGCTAGAAGTTCCAGCTAGATCAATTAGGCTTGATAAATAAATAAAAAGCACCCATATAGGAATGGAAGAAGTAATTCTTGCACTATCCAGGGATGTTAGTATCCTATATCTAGAAAATCCTGAATAATCCACAACAAATGTCCTACAACTAATAGAATAGTTCATCAAAGTGGCAGGATACAAGATTAATTCGCAAAACTTAATAGCATTTCTTCAGACTACAGGTGAGCCGTCTAAGGAGGAAACCAAACAAACAATTCAAATTATTATAGCAACTAAAGAATGAAATATTCATGATTAAACTTAACCAAGGACATAAAGGACTTGTATTCAGAAAACTGTAACACATTCCTAAAACAAACCTAAGAAGGCTTAAATAAATGGAAAGTATTCTGCATTCGTGAACTGGAAGACTAAATGTCATTAATATGTCAATTCTAACCAAAGTGATATACAGATTCAACAGAATCCCAATAAAAATCTCAAAAGACTTTTTTTGGGGGGGAGAAATGGAAAATCCAATTATCAAATTTATTTGGAAGGGGAAAGGGCCCTGAATAGCCAAAAGTATTTTAAAAAGTGAACATGGTCAGACGCCTCTCACTCCCTGATTTTAAAGAATATTAGTTAAGTATAGTGGTAAAACAGCATGGTACTGACATAAAGACAAATTAGTCAATAGAACCAAATAAAAAACTCAAAAATAGACCCTTACATCTACTGTCAAGTGATTTTTTACAAGTCTCTAATGCCCTTCCAGTTGGCTAGAACACTTCATTCAAAAAAAGTTGCTGGGAGATTTAGATAGCAATATGCAAAAGAATGAAAGAGGACAACTATCTCATGCCTTATACAAAAATTACCTCAAAATGGATCAGGAATCTAAATATAAAGGGTACAACCATACA